>PVKN010011579.1:0-21504 GCA_004027915.1 Capromys pilorides | reverse complement strand
TATCAGCTTAAAGTCTACCTCCATTAGGGCTCTTTTCATCCTGAAAACAAAATCCTGAGACACTCAAAGGCCCAGAGCATGGAACGATGACCAGCGGGTTTGCACTGCTAACCTTAGTTTCTCCCAGGCAACATCCCTTTTTGGGCTCTGAGGTCTCAGGCTTGGCCTGGTGCTGGACGCTCCACCACAGACTCCTTCTGTCTACACTGACATCTCTGGATGATTAGGGTGGTCATGGTGACCTGGCGTTAGTGTGTGCTGTCCCCAGGCCTGAGCTACCCACTCCACATCACTGGCCACCTCTGTTCTCCTTTGCTCTTGGCATTCTCAGGGCATGGCCACAGTGGATCCAGCTGCTTCTGGGATGTGTGTCTGAAGGTGGCAAACTCTTTCATGAATCATTTAAGATCCAGGTTGTACCAACATCAATTATCAGAATTAATTGCTCCTTAAGACTAAAGAGATGTGCTACAAAGAGTCAACACCGGCTCGGAGACCGTGAGTCTCTTCCTCACGTCTTGCAGAGGAGCTTGAAGAAGGTGGCTGGAGAAAGCGAGCACCAGCTCGTGGTGTGCTAGGTACTGTGTGCCTGCTCCCAAACTAATAAATACTGGATGAGTAAATAATTTTGTTTTCTCTCTGTGTTATAAAGATTCAGTAGTATTTGGCCAAGTAACTTGAGGGAATATCATTAAATACTTTTCAAACAGTACTCCCTTTAAGGCATAGTCTGCTGTTGGAAAATGTTAGGAAAACTTGAGGCTAAGGCAGTCTGTGTGGGGTGCGGACTCACTCTCCGTAAAGGTTCTTCAAAACACACTGCCCCTCAGAGGACAGGAGTCACCAGTGCCCGGCACTCACACATTCACGTACTGGTTAATCCAAGTGCGGCAAGTGAACCAATGGTATAAAATGGGATGCTAAATACCAAAAGCTATTTCTTATCTGAGTAGAGGCATTTTGTAGATTAGTCAGAAAAATGTGCTATTAAGACCCAACCCAAGGTATTTAAGAGCATAATGCTAATAGTTTACCTCTGTATGCAGTGCACATGTGTGCATATGATCTTTCTAGTGTAGGGCTGGGGAGATAGCTTGGCAGTCTAAGCACCTGCCTGGCAAGTGCAAGGACCTGGACTCGATCCCTGGTACCGCACACTGTGCTAGCCCTAATCTTTATAGTGTAAATGTGAATTATATAGAGAGTATATGCATGTTACATGTGAGATGGTGTCAATGCCACAGATACCACTATGAGCTAGAAAATATATATTGTTGCTTCAAGATTTTCCTCTACAAGGGATGGCTCTATTTCTTTTCTGTTACAGATTTACTTGATCTGTGTCAGTTTTATTTTAAGCTCACTAGGTAATAGACCATGAGCTTTCATTTTCACATAAAGTACTCAGAGACAACTCAGCTCTGATGCTCAAGGAGGAAAGATTCTTTGTTCGGGATTTACTCATTGGACAATTAACATGTGGAAACCATACCAAACGGCATGCCTGAATGGCAGGTTCACACTGAGTTCCCAGTGGGTGGAGGCTCGTTCTTCTTGCCACAAGGCCATGACAATTCTTGCTGATAGAATAAAATGGGATGATTATATTTCAGTCTCCAAGTAATTATCAGAAATGAAGCTTTGTGAAGTCCTTTCTAATGAGGCCACCTGTCACCTTTTGGTCTTTGTATATAATGGCATTTTACTTTTGAAAACCTGGACTTGAGTTTAGCTCTTCCAAATGTGAGGAGCCATGTCTGCTTCCCTCATCTTGCTATGATGAATAGATACATTTTCCACTCCCCACCCAACATGTGAGTGTATGCATCCAGAGTGTCTGTGGCAGGGAGGTAAGGGCTATAGCAAAACCAGGTGTTCCACCATAATTGTTTGCTCATTGGCAGACTTGATTGCTGAGGCATCCACAGGAGGCTGGGGACCAGAGAGGGATTTTCTCACCATAGCCTCCCCTGGCTTCTGTCCGCCACCAGCTGCTGTGGGCCAGTAGTGGCTGCATCACACTGTGCTGGGACCCAAGCCTGAATGGTGGCTCTTGTGGTCAGTGGGTAACGGAGTGCCTTGAGTCTGCTCAGGGCCTATGCTGGAACTCTAGCTCCAAAGAGATGGGGTGGGTCAGCTGCATGGCTCAAGGTTTCACCTTTGAGACTGGAGAAGACCAGTTGGCTGGGACACTGCACCTGTGACCCACGGGCTCTCCCACGTAGCGTCTCGTGGATTCTAGGTTAGTTGTTTAAGGTTCCTCTTCCCCATGGCACGCTGTGATGGCTCTGTTCCCCTTCTTGCTCTGTTTGGAGGGTGGGGCAGGGAGGGATAAGCAACCTCATGATATTTTATGTTGAAACTGTTCTAGTCTAAGCAGATAATACCTTGCCTTTCTTCAAGAAACCTGGCACCCCCTGTGGGAACACGGGAAGAAGAAGGAATCTTTGCTTAGGAGGTTACTCATGGGACAAAGAGCAAGTGTGTGCAACAGTGAGTTCACACTGAATTTCCAAAGGGCAGAAGCTCCTCTTTTCTTTCTCTGTGTTGTTTGGCTCAGTGATCTTTAATAGGCAGACATTCCTCCAGAGCAATAGGTGGCCCTGCCAGTCAATGTGACCTGGAAGGCACCGATGATCCTCTGGGGCTCCCCAGTAGTAGGTGAAGGTTGTGGACACAGCGGCAGGTCCACAAGGGCCAACTTGAGAAATCACTGTAGTAGGCTACGTTTAGTAATTGGCTCTCTGAGACATGGAGAAGACCTAGGAAGTCTTTCTCCTTTGAGTGGTTGTGTGGAACTGCTGTCCAGAGATTGGGAGTAAGGGTGGAAAACAGCGCTAAGACCAAGAGGCCCGTCCTTCGTCCATAGGGTGACAGTCCTGCCTGTCTGTGTACAGTGGGGCCAAAACATCACCAGGCAACATAATTTCATGTTAATTCTCACTTCTCATAGCCCACTTCCCCAGTCATCAAGAGCGTCCACTCCTAGCATGGGAAGAATCCTGCTGCTCTCTTCAATCAGCAGAAGACCTTGCTGCTGCTAAGCCCAGCAAGAGGGAGTGCCAAGCTGGCATCTGAACATATTTAAGTCTTCTCATTTTTATGTTTTGCAGTGTTAGGGACTGGATCTGGAGCCCTGGGCCTACCACGCAAAGAAATACTCGACCCCAGAGTGCCACTCCCCAGCCTTGCCCTCTTACAATCCTGAATTCCCTTAGGAGAGGTGCTTCTTGGGAATATCTCCGTCCCTTCCTTCTCTTCCAGCTTGACATAGTCTCAGAGCTGAGACATTCTCAGTTACAAGGTTGTATGATTCTGACCACAACCCCCAAATTGACACCTGTTGAAATAATATGGGAACCACATTGGTAAAATAATAGAAACAAAGGTGTCGACTCAATTAATCTGATGATAGAAATACCCAAGAGATGCCCTCATGCCCAGGTTGGTGCTCCTACTCAAGCCCAGGCTTGTTGTCTATTACCTGACAAGCTTGAGACAAAACCAGCATTAAGTGTAAGGTAATTTAATTGATTCTTTCCATCCCAGCAGGCATGCCCCAGTGCTCTGGACGCCCCAGGCCTCCTAACATAAAGGTTGTGCCCCAGCGGGCAAACACTTAGGCTGTGCTCTCCTTATTTTAAGTGAGTGATTGGCAACTGAGATGCCAATGAAATCCATGGACCCCTAAAGCAACAGCATTTTTTAACCCTTCAAGGCACGGTGATGAATTGTGTGCAGTACATTCACAGGAAAATGTACCTTGTCAAAGTCAGATCCCTCAGGGAATCTCCAGGGATCCACCTACTTCCAGGAAGGGAGCCAGGGAAAAACACCGGGAGAGACAGAGAGGAGAACTGGGTTAAAAGAAACAAGACAGTATGAAAGGGGAAAGATAAAGAGAGGAGAGAAAAGTCAGAAGAAAAACACATTCTGGGCCACTGAGATAGCTCAGCAGTCTGAAGAGCCTGCTTAGGCAACTTAGGCAACTGCAGGAACTGTGGTTTGATCCCTGGTACCACATGCTGTGCCAGCCCCATGCCCAGGGCAGGCTGAGCCAGCCATAACATAAATAAAGTTTTTTTTTTTTTTTAAATACACTTTGTGAAAGCAAATTGCTTCTTAATATTATTAAGTCTTCCTCGGAGCTGCTACTTTTAAGGACGATTTTACTTCTAAATTTCAACAGTGAAGACCTCTGGTTTATCATGAGGGAACTGAACATCAAGCCGTTTAATTATTCTTCCCGGTTTTCCAAATGAAGCCTGAACAAAGGATGAAAAGCAACAGGTTATGCTGTTTATGAAAGCAGGCACTGACCAGCTGGTCAGTGGAGACAAACGGGCAAGGTTAGTGGTGAATCAGACCAGGTGCACCTGCACCTGCGCACACACTGGGCCTTTAACCCATAGACAGATGGTTCCTGGGGACCCTGAGAGGCAGGTGGGCTTCTCACTGGAGGTAGAGGAGTGGGAGAACTTGCTGAGAGCCCAGGCCACATTCCTACCTGGCCTCCTAGTGACCAGTGACAGCCTGCACTGAAGCCTTGGCATGTGTGGTGGTGGGAACAGGACTTGGCTCCACGTGACGCCAATTAGCTTGCACATCAAAACAAGGAGGAGGCGGCACCGCATTTTCCAGTGAGGATGAAATAAAGCACCTACCCAGGTCAGAAAACACCAGGTCCGTAAGGGTCCGCGGGCCTCATTAACAGGCAGGTCGGCGGGATGGACCCAAATCATTAAATATGGTAATTTGCAGCAAGGAAATTGGAACTTTGGAGAAAGCCTGTGGCGAGGGCAACCCCAGCCCTGGTCCTCTGCCTAGGCGACCTTGGTTGCTAATCTTGGTGACCTTGTCTGCGAGTTTGTGTATTTGTGAGAGATTTGGAGTGGATGGCCGAAATCCTCCATAATTTCCTCTGTTGCTAACTCAGCATTCCAGACACCTTGAGCGGTGGTGACAGGGTCAGCCGGAGGCAGGTTAGGGTGGTGACCGCCAACATCCGGTGATGTGGTGGATCCTGCAAGTCCACGGAGGAACATTCTCGCCCGGTTTTCCTCTTGCAGGCTTTCTGCGCTTGATCTGGCCAGTGAGCTGAGCTGAGAGAAATGAAACCTTGGAATGCTTTGCGGGGACCGGGAAGGGGACACCAGGCGCTGGTCAGTGTTCACTTGTCCAGGTTATCTGCAGGTCGCAAGAAAGGGCAAGGCAGCCCAGAGCCCAGAGCCTGTCAGTGACGCTGCTTCCAGGCCACTGGGTTTAAGGATGCTTTTAACATGTGGGAGGAGGGAAAGCGCTGAGGGGCGTGGGGAGGCCGCACCAAGTAGGCCAGCTAACACCAGGCGGCCTTTATCCCTGGCAGGAGGCACCCCAGCATGTGACAAGTGACAGGAGGCCCAGAGAGGTGCCCACTTTTTCAAAGGGAAAATAATTTGTAAACAGTCAGCATCTTAACAAGCTCTGAACAACCAGCCCTGACTTCTAGCAGATTTCCCGTGCCGGAGCCACTCAAATCCACAATGTTTTTCCAAAGCCACTTGGTTAATTTGCGGCCTGGTGTTCATTAGGGCGGTGTGTCCCCTGGGACCCTCTCCAGCTCTGCTTCCAACCACAGGCCTGGGGTCCGAGGACTATTCCAAGGCGGCTACAGGCCTGGGGAGGCTACGCCACGTCTTCTGCCCTCTCTCCCTGCCTCACAGACCCACCGGCCTCGGAACTCACGGAAGGCTGTGTTTGTTTTGTTTTAACATTCTAGCGCTTCAGAAACCGCCCATCTCTCCCCCTCATCTTACAGGAGCCACTGGGTCCACGCCAGCCGGATGCCTCTCTCCCAAACTCCTCCTCTTTCCCCTTCTGCCACTTCTACTCCTCCACCCCTCAAGGGAAATCAAGGAAAACAAGATGCTACTTGTCTAGGCCCTCCGAGACTCCTCGGAATTGCTGGAATCGTCACAATAAGTGGTAGTAATGGAACCATATTCAGGATTGTAAATACAAACTGCTCCGTGGAGTGGCAAAAAATAATGAAGCAATTAGGTGAACGATCATCAGCACCTGTGACTGAGTGGTACCAGCACGTTTCTGGCTTTCTCCTATTGTTGTTTATCTGGAACAATACGCTGAAGTTACACAACCACCCCTCCCCCTTCTCCTGAGGGCCTCTGTCACCCCAGGTGGGTGAACCTCTGGGTCTTTGCCTGAGTGGCCCAGAGAGGGGGACAGGTGCCTCAGAACTCACCCTGCAGAAACCACACCAGGGAAACCAGAGTCCTGCTTTGCACCCATTAGGGTTAATATGCCACTTTAATTAGCAATTGATGTGCTGCCTAAGAGCGCTATTTAATGTGCCATCTCTAGGCTAGACCTGTGCCCCCAGGTGAACCCGAACTGTAGCCCACTCTGCTGGGAGACAGCCGGGGGAACAGGGCCGAGCAAAGCAACTCTCTCATTGATTCTAACCGGAAGTGGTCGCTCAGGCGCTCAGTCGGGCTGCTGCCTGGGCTTTCTGCACAGGGCATGCGGCTGCTCGTAGTAATTGTCTGATGATAATTGTAGCTCATGTTCGTAGTGGCCTGTGTGTCAGGCTCAGGTTAAAGGCATGGATGGGCTGGGGAGATAGCTCAGTAGAATGAGCGCCTGCCTGGCAAGTGCAGGGTCCTGAGTTCAATCCCCAATACTGCAAATAAAAAAAAATGATAAAAGCATGGCATATATATTTATTCAGCAACCCCATAAGATACTGTTATCATCCCCTTTTTACAGATGGGGAAACTGAGACACCAGATGTTGTCCAAAGTCAGGTTTCCAATAAGGCAGCTTGGTGCCCGGTAGTTAGTCTTCAAGTGCTGCTGTGCCTGCCTGTGGTTGCTACAGAGATGTGGCAGCGGCCAGCACTGGAGGACACCAAGGATAGAGCTACAGACCACGTCAAGGAAGTGGGTTCCTTCCAGTCAGGCCAACCCAGTGGCCGAGGGCAGTGTCATCTGCCCTTAGCTGGGAAAGGCCAGTGACCAGGGTGGCCCTCAGGCATGCAGAGGTGAAGAGGGCTCAGGGCTCTGGGTTGCTGAGTGGGAGGAGCATGGCCTGCCCCCCTCAGCGCATGCCACCGGTGCACTTGCTCCCACTCTTGGGTCCCCAAACTCACGGAACTCAAAGGCCACATAAGAACTGGCCCTGTCCATTTGAAGAAAGCCAGTGACTGTGTTTTCCTAGTGTCACTGCCAGGACAAACTGTCATGACTGCCTCCTCATACCCTGGGCATCATTTCCGGGTCCAGGGATGCTAAGTGTGGTGGGTGACTGAGGGCAAGTTACACAACCTCCTTTGTGCCTCAACACTTTTGTCTGTGAAATGGACATAACAATATTAACTGAATTAATAGCTGTCTTTTGCTGCTAATCGCCTTGATTTTATGTGAAGGTGGCTTGTCTGGGAAACTTAGTCTTCAGGCCTTTGCCTCACAGGCCCTCTTCCATTGCTCCATATTTCATACTGATAATTTTGTCTGTTTCTGCAGGAAGCGTCAGGCCCCTCCAACCTGAAATCAGCCGTGGTTTCTTAGGAGCACTGGGTCAGGCCAGCTAGCTCAGCCCTGCCTAACTCGACAGCGACGTGTCTAAGTGCTAGCACGTGGGCAGGGCTCTCGGTTGTGGACAAGGCCACACACTTCTTTGAGAGAAGACAAGAAGCCGCAGGAGGCAGGGCCTGCCAGCCTGGACGTGCTGCACGCGACCCGCTCGCCTCTCTTTGCTCAGCACTGTGCCTGCCGAAAAGCTGGGAGCGCCATAGCTTGGCGAGCTCTCACTGCCGGGCACACTGGGTCTGTTTGCTGCCCTCCTCGCGGGAGATAAAAGCATGCCATACCGCGCTGCACTGGGCTTCCCTCTAGTGGAGTGGCCCGCGGGGAGCAGGGCCTGGTCGCCGACTGCGGAGCGGCTGGAGTGTGAGCTGTCAGTAGCTTAGGAGCTCTGAAGGGGAGAGAGGGGAGCAGGTGGATTTCACGGTGCCCAGAGAACAAAACAAACCTGCGATGGAGACTTTGATCAGAAACCTGCCATGGCGGGGGTAAGGGTGATGGCCGGCGTCAGGGGAACCGCAACTACGGAGGGGCTGCTCAGACCCAGCGCGGCGGCTTCTGTTTACCTCTGCACAACGGGTGACAAAGAGTCCGGTTTTCCTTTCCAGTCTCCTCCACGTCTTCATTTTCTCAGCTTGGAAACAAGGCCTGCGTCAAAGCAGAACTCCGGATGCAGGCGGAATCCAGCCAGGGGCCAGCGGTGCCCCAGGCAGGCCAGCAGCGGGCTTTGGGCATGCGGGCCACGGCTCAGGCCTGATTCCACATTCCACATGCTGTGTAGACTCCAATTACCCGAGGACTTAGAGATCAAACAGCCCAACTGCGCCGCACAATAAAGGTGGGGGTCTTCATTTTACTTTGCGTACACCCTTCCAGCCAGACGGTGCGAAACAGGACGGTGCCTTTATGTTCTCCTGAGCCCGGAGCCCTCCCGAAATTGTCCCGGGTTATCCCAGCAACGTCTCTATGAAGTGGGCAGAGGAGAGGGTTTAGGTCTTTGAAAGAATTGCACGATTTCTGCTAGTCTGGCGGAATATCACGGCAGCTGCAGAGGGCTTTATCGGAACCGCACCCTCCTCCTTCACCAAGGAGAGAACTGTATTTAAATGCTATTCCTTTTTACTTTTAGCTATATATTTAAGGTATCATGTCAGAATGAGGGGGAATGAGTTTACATCCACTCTTACCTCAGCTGTGGCATCCACAGGATTTGATATGCACAAGGCAAGAAAGCCAGGACAATGTAAGGGCTAGAAACTGGAATTTTGCAAGTTCTGTGTTTTCTCTCACCATACAAACAGCACTTGTAGGAAGTCATGGGATCACCAAAAAATTAGTCTGATTCCCTTTTAGCTATTAATTGATGTTAACAGACAACTATTCCAGAAGCTGTGGTTGCTTCGAACATTTAAGATGAAGGAAAGCACAAAGGTTTAATTTTTGTTTTGAAGCCATCTAAATACACAGGTAATAAGACAGACGTCAGCCTACAACTCTGATTTATTTTCACATGCCAGCTTCTTCTTCTTTTCTCACTTTTAGCTTTCAGACAATGGAGTTTTGAAATTGAAACCAGTGCCATAAAGTGATGAAAAGAAAAATCTCGGGAATTTTTGATGCGCGACTTTACCTGTACAGCAATCAGCTTGTTCATGTGGCTATTTGTTTACAACCTTTCCTAAAATTAAACGCTACAGACATCTTAAATTGATCAATGTTTCCCTTAAAATAAATTATAATAAATAGGCCTTTGATAAAGACAGTGCATCACAATGTATGGATCAGGATTATAGTTCAAAAGGCAAATGCAAAAGTCTTTGGAGGCTAAGTATTATCTCCTGAAAGCTTAGATTTTTAATGGAAATTAATCCTAACATGAAGGGGCAGTGATCCTGTAGGCTTTTCTATTTGGGAACTAATATCCTAAATCAGTTTGTATTTTATGGTCTTAAAAAGCAGTTAGCATGACTCCGAAGGCAGCATTTTCCAAGGACAGTAACCGTGGTTGAAAGCCAGTGGTAAAGTTTTTCTTCTGTGAGATTCCAAAATGACTTCCTTTAGTTTTAGTTATTTACTCTCAATGACTAAATATTTACCCCACCACTTCTGTCCTCACATGTTGCTTCTGTAATGATTTTTGTGGAATTCATAGCTAAAGGACATCGTCTCAGTTTTAATTGTTGAAAATACTTAACACAAATGCTGGAAGCCAGAACTCCCAAGCCTCCATTCAATTTTGCACTAAATGGTATTTCAAGGATAAACCCACAGATATTTATTTTCCAGAACCAATTTTAGATGTATTCGTTCTTCAGCTGTAACAGCTCTAACCAGAAAGTTAAAAATCAGATTGTTGGTAATTATGAAACATGACATCACAAGCCATTACAAAGCATATTATGTGTAAGAATTAAGGTGCCATATGAATCAGCCCTGAACGCTGCGGAAAATGAACTTTGACAACACCAAGCAAGACCTCTGCGCTCTGCAAGCCACGGCCGGGTCGCAGACGGCCGGCCGCACACAGTGGCCGCTCTTTCGGGAAAGGCTCCGATATCATCCTGCTTACCTTGCTTTACTCTGCAACTGTTGCCAGCGGGAGCTTCTCTTGCTTTTCAGTTCATCCGGATCCAGGAAGAAATCTTCTCCCTGACCACTTAGTTGCTCCTTTGGAATACAAGGATTTTGGACAAATACTGCAGTATGCATTCCTCTGTGGTTCCTCTCAGTTTAAAACCTTAGAGATGGACAAGGGGACAGTGGCTGCCGGACAGGAGTTGAAATTCGGGGCTGCGAAGCTTATTCAAAAGCCTTTCACACCGCGGGGGCGCAGTTTCACAGACAGCCACTAGATGGCGCGTGACAACCATGTGTGTTGGCCCCTGCGCTCATGGCTTCGCAGACTGCTGCTGCAGTACCAGTGCGCTCTACAACAATTCTTCCAAGACAACTCACCGTTGCGTTATTATTACCACTTCAGTTTTTATATGGAAGCTAGGTGGTTCAGATTTACGTCTGGAACATGCAGGAAAGTTTCAGTGGGTGGACTGGGCACTGCTGTTTATACCAATCCTCAAAAATAAACACCAGCACTTAAACTGAATCAAGACCTAAGTGCTGAACCTCGATTGTTCTGCCAAGCCATATCTGCCACCAACAGATAGTTATATTTTAATTCCCGGCACCAAGAAGGAAAATAGTGAAAAAAAAAAAAAGAAAAAAGAAACAGGATAGAAAAAACAACACCAACAAAAGACACAGATAGTTATTAGATGTGTGTGTTGTACGGATGTCACATGTGCTTCTAAAGTGTTGCAGGAATACCTCAACATCGGACATTTAAGCAAATACCTGAAATAAAGACATCAGTGTCATGCTGTACAGTTGGATTGTCCGAGTAGTATTAAACTAGACAGACCCTTGAAGTCTGGCAGCTTCATTTTTTTCTATAAGATAAATCTGAATGTCAAGGATGAAGAACTCCCATGAAATACCTTATAAAATCTTTCCCCTCTTATAACAAAACATAATTTCTTTTGTCTTAATGAATATAAACTTCCATTGAAATCATAGGTTAATGAAAGTGACAAATTCTACGGTGGAGCCAGCTTTCTCTTCTGTGTTCCTTGTCACCAAGTACAGGAATGAGGTATTTCATAACATAATTTTTCAAAGTCTATTTGCTGATAACCCTTAATAATAATATGGCATAGTGTTCACGGAAATATGAGGAAAAATGTTCTGAATCAGTTCCACACTTGTGGAGAGAATTTAGAAATCTCTAAGATCCTTTTAACTTAAAAGAAAAAAATAAATCGATGGTTTTTAAAAATCAGGAGCATTTGAATTCTTTTACACTTCTCAGAAATAGGTGTAAGATTTCTTTTAAGCCAACCTCTACCTGAAAGAAAAAAATGATCTCATTTTCAGAATTACTGACTTTGTTTGAACTGAAGAATTAGTTGCATTTCAAAATAAGGACATGCCTAATGAAATGATTAAAACACACAGCATTAAATTATAAGCAGATGGGAATGGAGCAGGGCAGGGGGTGGGTTTGTTGGAGACTGAGTCCAGGGATGCTGACAATTTCAGCTTTTCTCAGAGATTCTCTTAAGCAACAGAGGGTAAGAAAACAACCTCTGGAAGGACCTCTCTCCTTTTCTGGATGGATAGCAATGTAAGAAGAACTAAAAAGGAAAGCTCGTGTATAATTCTGACAGTTTTATTTTTATAAGTCATTTATTTTTTATTTGGTATAGGGTCTCATGATGCAGCGATCCTCCTGTCTCAGCCCCTCTGGTGCTGGGATTATAGGCATGGGCCACCATGCCTGGTCTTGCTGGCTGGCACAGCATGCCTGGGGTCTGGGCCAGCAGATCATGCAGTACTGGAGATTGAACCAGGGTCCTTGCACATGCCAGGCAGGTGCTTAGACTGCTGAGCTATTTTGCCAGCCCCCTAACAGTTTTAAAAGATGGCCTTTATCCAAAGAAAATGGATACTCATGATGACACCCAAAAAAGGAGCCAGGAGTCACTATGTGAAGCTATCATAGCAGAGAAAGGCTGTATGCAAAGCCGGGGAATCAGGCTCTGAGAGTCCTGGCTTCCGATGCAGATCTTCATCTTTGTAAGAAAGCAGACATTTCCCTAGCTGTTGTCTGGTCCCAGTTTTTCATGAAATACCTTCTCACCTTCTTCCCTGAAATTTATCATTTAAAATGCTGTTCTTTAGAGCTAAAAGATAAGAATTCGATAAGGTAGAGTTTACAGGAGCTAAGGAAGAAACTTCATAAATGGGAGCAGCTCATCTGCTGTGTGAATTACCTGTTAGTGGCCCTCTATGGCTTGGCAGGGCCCACAGAGCTTTATCTTGAATTTCTATCAGGCTGTATTCAGAGGAAATGGTTCCTTGGAAACCAACTTCTTTCTTTCTTTCTTTCTTTCTTTCTTTCTTTCTTTCTTCTTCTTTCTTTCTTTTTCTTTTTTTAATCTGTGTCTTTCCTGGATATACAATGGTAGCTGCCGCCCATTTGAGCTGTCTCCCTGAACAGTGGCACCAATTGTCTCCGAGTGTAGGTTAATGGATGTAGGTCTAGTGATAAAGGAAATAAACCTTCTAAGATGTTGTCTATAATTTTTAAAAGGCATCTCGCCTTCCTCAGTTGTATGTCGTCTTTGTCTTGGATGCTGGCAAGGGACAGGACAGCTCTGGTGTCTCGATGGTAACTCGGTCCCAGGGCAGCCGGGCTCGCAGTGAGGGTGAGGGTCACCCTCAGAATCAACTCTGGCTCTCCTTTAATAGCAGAAAGAGCACCGAGGCACGAGTCCGTGCGCGCACACACCTGCCGTGTCCACAGGAGGGGGGCCCAGCCAGAGTTCTGCCTGCCAGGGCCTTCCCTGAGCTACCGCTGCATCTGTTATCTTCCGCATCGGCGCTGCCGTGTCGGGCCTAGTGGCAGACACTGCACTGGAAACTGCCCAATTAGTGCAGAATCTTGTTTCCCAGTATCGCCCACTGAGTGGAGGTGCGGGCTATCAACGCCGCATCTCCCTGTTCCCACTCAGGGAAGAATCTGTGGGAGAGGATGGCTGCATGCTTTTGAGCCAAGCATCAGCCTCCTTCCCAAGCCCCACACTCACTAGGGTAGAAACCCACTTCTTGCAGAGGAAAGCTCAGCTATGCCAAACAGCCAGCTGAGAAAGGGAGAAAGGTATCTCTTCTCCCACGGTCTCCTATAGTCGCCATGAGATCGGAACCTTTCCATATATTTTTTAAAGTATTGCTGAATGAGTCTGATAGTAAGCCTGTTAATGGTTCCTAGAAAGAACCAATGTGTAAATGCGTAATACTCATGCATAAAAATATTATCTACTAATGGTTCAGAAATGCAGTCTTTGGAGACTTGTCAGGGTTTGAATTGCTCCTTGAGGAGCAGTTCTTGAGGAGGTTAACACCACATACCTTTACCAGAGGCTGGTCGGGATGGAAGGTGGCCTGAGACTGGGAGGGGGTGGGATGAGCTGGCAGCCAATCAGACACAAAGCTGATCAGGGCCTGGTGAGAAGGAGACAGAAATGGCCAGTGTGGGGCAGGGGTGGGAGAGTCGAGATGGGAAGGAGCTCAAGGCACAGGAGAGTCCTGTCTGTCAACGAGGACAGGGACCACCACTCCTGCTGAGCCGCCCAGCTCCTAGGGAAACAAAGGAATGCCTTTGGCTGTGCACTGGGGCTGAGAGGACCCCAAAGCTGCCTGGGTTTTCTGGCCCTGCTTGGTCAGGGCATACCTCCATGAAGATCTTGAATGCTGTCCTCTGATGCTGTCCTCTGAAGACTCAGCAGCATGGCTGTTGTCATCGTCCTTATGGTTATTTTTGTCATGGACGTCATCTTGATCTTGGTGACAGAAGCTAACTTACAGAGAGTGTGCCGTGTGCATACCGGGAGCTATTCAGTGCACTTCTCTGGCTTTCTACTCTTCCGACCCAGGGGCAGAGGGGCCACCTCTTGCCTGTGAGCGGTGGGTCTTGAACCCACATGTCCAGAAGGGCTGCCTGCAAGAAGTGCCTAAGATCCATGCTCCCTAAGGTCAGCTCTAAGCTGGGTCTTTCCACATTCATTGGCCCAGGGAGCATGGGGGAAGGAGGGGATTAAGGTTACAGCCCTCATCCCCATCCCCATCCCCATCCCCATCCCCATCCCCATCCCCAAAGGTGCTATTTGCTGCATGCAGAATGGACCATGGAATTGGTATTTTTACCTAGATTCCCAGGCAAGCTTACTGCTTTGGGTCCACGAATCTTACACAGAGGAATAAAGGCCTAGATGAGACAGGGTTCAGAGTAAATGAGGGTGGTGGCAGGGCTTCTGAGGAGAGGAAGTCACTGAGCTGGGCTGGACCTGCAGCACTTCAGGGACTGTATATCGAAGTTGGGCCCCACCCTTTTCAGAGCCAATGCACCATTCTTCAGGATGAGACCAACCATGCCTTCTGCCTCAGGAGCTGGTGCCCGTACAGATGCCGCAAGGCTCTGATTTCCTCTGTGTCTCCCAGGGTGTGGCCTAGGGCCCTTGTTAGCCAGGAGGAGGTCAAGGGTACCTCACACAGCTTTTGGTTCAGCTGCTGGGATGGGAACAGCTGAACTTCAAAAGAAACACCGGGCAGCTGTGGATGTGTGGGTGGGTGGGGCACTGAGGCTGAGCTGGCGAAAGGTTTGGAAAACAAAGAGAGAGGGAGAAAGAGAGGAGGAAAAGAGCACGAGGCCTGGGTCTGGGCTTTATTCACACAGGCAAGGTAGACTTGCTTGGGCTGCCTTCCGCTTTTGTGTTTTGATCAATACTCTGGTAAATCACCCTGCCGCTCCCTTGAATATCCATGCAGAGACACGGTTCCACCGTCATTCCATCTGAGATCCTTTCCTGCACTGGCCCTTTGGGGACAGCCACTAAAACTCCCTGAGAGTCAACAGGTAAAAAGCCGGGGGCATCTGTGTCACTCCCTCCCGGCAGATGCTTTTGTGAGTTTTGTTTTTTCCTTAAGATCAGTGATTTTTTAGAGTTTGGCTGAAGGGTGGAGAAAACCCTAAACAAACAAAAGCAAACCACTCAGGATTTGGAGGACAGAACAGTTAAGAGCCTGAGCTGTGTTCAGTGTTAAGAAGACAACAGAAGGCAGGGCCCCCTTGCAGTTTCACAATAGGTGAGACGATGTTATCGGTGGAGCTGCTTTCAGTGGCTTAAATTACAAGAGGAAAACATGTTCAGAGCTTGAAGAAGTTTAAAAAAAACAAAACCCAAGGATTGTGCAGAACAAGAGAACAAGCAAAACAAGGGAATGAACTGCAAAGAAAGTGGAATTTCCATCCCTGGAGCTATTCAGAGAGCCAGGGACCTCTTTATTACAGGTTGTTTAGAGTAATGAACTCGATCCCACCGCGATGCATGGGAATGGACTGCATGACCCAGGCCAAGTTCCTTCCCGTCCAAACAACTCTATAGTTATTGACCCAGGTGGTCATGGGTTTGTCTCAGAGGATGAGGAGTCCGTTTTCAGCCGACGTCCAGAGGCGCTGTTGCCAACAGTGCTTTGTCATTGACTGGATTATTTTCAAGTCCTTTCGTTCGGCAGGAACTCCAATGGGGAGGTCCTCTCGGTGAGCTGTTAAGCGCTGGCTGAGGAACGTGGTGAGGGCTTGGGCCTTCCTGGCCTAATGGGATACCCAGTGGCATTGTGCAGGCTTCAGAGTGGCCCTGCATTCAGCTGAAGTATTCTATGGCTCCCAGGGAAAGGAGAAGTAGGGAATACCCTCATGTCTTCTCTTGCTGGGAAGCTTCACCCTCCGGCCTATCTGGCCGAGGGATGCAGTCTCCCAAAAGAACTGAGGCGCAGAGCAAGCCGCTGTCTTGTTTTCAATCACATAGATGTAAAATGATTCTGGCCTCCTACCCTGGGTCTCTGCCATGTTTTCTGACCACTGTGTCTGACCCGAGGATGTCCTACCCTCAGAACAAGCTGGAACAGACTCCACGCCAGCTTTAACTCTCCACGGCCACCTTCTCTTCCAGTCTCAGAGATCATTTTAAAGAAGTTTAAGAAAACTGGTTTCCGCATTTCATATTCTTGTAAATCAATATCTTATAGCAATAATTTAACAAAATAAATTATGTTTCTAAATCCAATCTTTCCAAGGTTTTACTAGTGTTTTGGGGGAGGTCCCACACTAATGACTGACCCACACACCCTGATTCCTGCCACCACCTGGGTATGCCCAGAGCCTCGCTGTTATGGTTCAAGTGTGGCTTGTCCTCTCCAGAAACTCAGGTTGGACTTTAATCCTGTTTCTGCGGTACTAAGAGGTTAGACATATCTGGCTACAGCTTTCAGAGGTGAGCTTTTGGGAGATGATAAGGACTTGATGGAGCCATCAGAGTAGAGCCCCATGATTGAACCCTGGTGGCTTGGCAAGAAGAGAGAGACCAGAGGAAGCACGTGCACTTTCCCTGTCTTGTCTTGTCCCATGTGATGTCCTGTGCTTCCATGGAATGCTGCCAGCAAAGAGGCTGTCACCAGGTGACCTTGTCCTTGACCTCCAGAGCTGTGTCAAAATCCCTCCTCCCACTGTTCAAAAGTAAGCTAAGCACCCAGGCTACGGCATTGTGTTATTATCAACAGAAAATGAACCAAGACTGCAGCCCCCTCAGAGGGCTCTACAACCAGCGCTCACGCTCAGAGTCCGCCCTGGATCCTGTCTCCAAGGAGACTGTGGAAAGGGGACCTCAGCACCTCTTCTGCTCCTGGAACCCACAGTGGCAAAATGAATTCTCGGAATACATTGCTGATTGCGGGTGGTTGCAATGCGGCAAACCCAAAGGTTACAGCGGACATGTGTTCCTTGGGCTCCTGTGTATGCCAAAGCAGAGGGCCTGGTACTGCCACAATCCTTTGGCTTTCAGCATCCCTGTCTCTGTGAGACCGAGACACCAGTCGTGGAAGTTGGCCAAGGTACTAACAGCTGGGACAGATAATGACCCTGTCCACTGTTCTTTCCTGGCACCAGCAAGGGCGAAGTTCCCTCCTTCAGGAACACTCAGGTCTGAGTTTAGCTGTGATTCTCACTGCCGTTTTCCAATTCCAAAGACCATCCCAGTTTCTCTAAAGTTGTACCTGTTGACTCAACAATGTCATCTGAGTCATTATTTTCCAGGGAAAAAATTCTGAGCACATACATAGAGATGTTTATTGAAGGGCCGGCCAGATAGCTCACGGAACTAAAGTGCCTGCTTAGGCAGAGTGTAGTGGCTGGGGTTTGATCCCAGGAGTGCTGTGTTGGTCCCACCCCTGGGGTGCGCTGAGATGTCGATTGAGACTGGGCATGGTGGCATGCACCTGTAATCTCAGGGCTTGGGAGGCTGAAGACAGGAGAATCACTATGAGTCTGATCTACGTAGTGAGACCCTATAGACCCTGTACCAAATACATTAAAAAAAAAAAAGCTGTTCATTGATGCATCATCTAGGGTACTAAGAAATCAGAAATCACCAAAACGTTCAATCATTTATAAACAATCAGATAAACTATGGATTATTGTCTCAAAGGAATAATGCATAATCATTAAAAAGTATGTCACAAAGTGGAGTGTGATGGAAGCTATCATAGGGCAGTCTTGGCAATGCAGCATGGCCCTCTTCACCCCCCACCTCCACCCCCCTGCCCCCAGAAAAAAAGGTAAAAGAAAAACAAAAAGGGGCTTAAAAGGATGTAGCTCTTGGCACTCCCTGGGTTTAATCACAAGTGCTATACTAAAAAAGTTTTTCTTTGGCCTTGGTTTCTGATTAATATGGAAAATGTTTATCACAAATATGAAGTAATATGGGACTGATATTTATAAAAAATTTGAAAAGATGTAAAATGTTGCTAATATCTGTGCTTAGATAGTAGAACTGAATGTTTTTAAAAATGTGTTCTTTTTATTGAACATGTGAAATTTCACAACTTGGGAGTAGTTGTTAAAAAAAAAGAAACCAGCCAACTCTAGAGCTTACGAAAGCGCAGCCCGGCGCAGCTGTTGCCACGTGACCAAGTTCATTCCCCCCTCCCCAACACAGGGGAGGTACAGGGTCTATAGGGTCTCACTACGTAGATCAGACTCATAGTGATTCTCCTGTCTTCAGCCTCCCAAGCGCTGAGATTACAGGTGCATGCCACCATGCCCAGTCTCAATAGACATCTCAGCGCACCCCAGGGGTGGGACCAGCACGGCCCTCAATGCACCCTCCAAAGCCAGCAGGGCTGAATCTAAAGGCCACCCCAAAGGACGTGGGTTTAGAAATGGGGTCCACTGCTGTTGACCTCATGAATTTTGCTGACCACTGTCATAAGCTGTTATGGTTTGTATCTAGTTGTCCCCCCAAAGTCTCATGTAAATCGTGGGGTTGTTACGCCTGCGGCTTGAGGGGCGGGGCCAAAGGACCAGGGCGGGGCTTGCCGGTCATAAGCTCAGCACTGTCTCACTGCACAGTACAAAAGGCCTCCTGCAAGCCAGGCTCACTGAGGTACTTTCCCAGTTGCCTCACCCATCCACCGCTGATGCGCAGCTCCAACAGGGACAGCCAGAGGCAGCTGCGGCTGAGGCGCAGGAGGCAGGAGCTGCTCCTTCCTCTTGGCTTCCCGCCCAGTAAAGGTTCTTCAGCACAGCACAAGCTGCCTTTCTTTAGAAACCTTTCCGCACTTTCGACTGTTTACTTGTGAGCTTGACTGGTTGATTTTGGTCTCCCCACAAGTTGCATGTTCCGGATGTCGGGGAAAATATTTGCTCTGCTGCACCCTTGAAATTGTGTGGCCTGCCTTTTCTGCACTATGGGAGGGCACGTGAGGAATGGGTGGGATCATGAATTTAGACTGCAACCGCAGCTCTCAGAGTTTTGCTCTCTTAATCTCTTTGTTCCATGTGAAATTTCTGGGTATTCAAATGAAAAGGGTTTACCAAAATTGAAAAATGCTACTGACAGACAAATTAAGGTTATTGGTAGGCCGAGGTGGGAAGAGAGGCATGAGGCCAAGGCCTGCCTGGGCTCTATAGTGAGTTCAAGGCCAGTCTCAGCTACATAGAAAGACCTTGTCTCAAAAGCAAAAACAAAAACAAAAGCAAAAAAATCACAGGTGAAATAGGTATAGCCAAGGCTGGGCATGGTGGCACATGTCTGTAATCCCAGCACTTGGGAGGCTGAAGCAGGAGGATCAGTGTGAGTTCGAGACCAGCCTGGGCTACAAAAGTGAGCTCAAGGCCAGCTTGAACTATATAGCTGTCTCAAAAAGACAAGAAGAAGAAGAAGAAGAAGAAGAAGAAGAAGAAGAAGAAGAAGAAGAAGAAGAAGAAGAAGAAGAAGAAGAAGAAGAAGAAGAAGAAGAAGAAAAAGAAGAAGAAGAAGAAGAAGATGATGGAGGTATAGCCAGCAAAGGAAATCTATGATAGAAGTTAATATTCTTATAAATGAAATCAGAGAAGAAACATCTCTTGGTTATCTTTTTTGTTGTTAATTTATTTTCAGGTTAGAAGAAGGTAGGTATGGACCTCATCTACTGCCTAGTGTACCTCAGAGAGAGGAGCTATAGTTATAACAGTAAAATCTTTGATAAGAAACAAAGCTCAAGTCCAATTTGGTGTCTGAATCTAAGAAAGAAGACTAGCTACACTGGGAAGAAAGCATCAGGTTAGGAATGATCATTACTTTTCTGTCAGGTAAAATCATTCATTTTCTATAGGAAGGACCTAAGACAGACAGTTTAGTTTGCTCAGAATTATACAGCTAGTACCAGAAACTAGCCTCAGACCCTGACCAGCCTGACCCTATAGCTTAGCATCTTGATCACTAATGAAGATACTGTCATCACAAATTGAAGAAACTCCAACTAATGAGTATTACTTAAATAGAAGGTCTATTCTGGCTATTGCTATGTGAAAAAGTACTCCAAAATTAGTGATGTGAAATGACATTTACTTTATTATACTATGAATTCGTGGGTTAAGAATTTTAGTGACACCTGGTCTCAAGAGCTCATCTCTGTCATAGTGACTCAGCTGGCCAAAGACAACTGGCCTGGCTCAACAGAATCACACTCCAGGGACCTCGGTGCTGGAGCTTGGCTGTGTTCCTTGGCTTTTGTCCGCCTCACAAGTTTTGGCCTGAAGCTTCCAAAACGGTGCTTTTACTCACGTGTGCGGCACTGGACCAGAATGGCAGAAATGCTGAGGATGGCCAGGCATTTTCTCCATGTAGCCTTTCTCCACACAAACTGGGGTTTCCTCACTCAACAGTGGTCTCCCAAGAGCCAATCTTGTTAGGTGGCAGCTGGCTTCCTCCAGAATGAGCGTTGTAAGAGACAGGAAGCAGAGCTTGGCAGATTCTTAAGGTCTGAGCTAGAAAATGGCATAGATATTTG
Organism: Capromys pilorides; assembly: GCA_004027915.1. NCBI lineage: Eukaryota > Metazoa > Chordata > Mammalia > Rodentia > Capromyidae > Capromys > Capromys pilorides. Next base: position 982 of record PVKN010011579.1, on the reverse strand, counting down.
TTCTTTAGTGGTCAAAGCAGTCACAGCAGCTATCAAGGGAAGAGAAAATAAGAATTTTTAATTTTGAGGAAGTATTATTTATTGCTTTTTTGGTGGCATGTGAATTTGTTATCAAGTTTAATAAGTCTCTGCCTCACCCTAACTTCTAAAGATTTCCCCTATTTAGTCCTAGAAGAATTCATTTCATCTTTTCCATTTAAGTTAGTGATTTGTTTTGAGTTGACTTTTGGACATGCAGTGAGGTTTAGTCAAAATTAATTGCCTGCTCTGTTGAAGTCCAGTTGCTCTGCTACTATTTACTGAAAAAGGCTGGCTTTCAATCACAGAGTTGTTTTTACACCTTTGTCAAAAATTAGTCGGATGTATTTATATGGCCATGTTTTGGCTTCTTTATTTTGTTCCATTGATTTATGAGTTTATCCCGTGCCAGTGCTACATAGTTTTAATTACTGTGGCTATATAATATGCCTTGAACTGGACTAATTCTTCCAGTTTACCTCTCTTTTTTCAAGATTGTTTCATCTCTGGTGTCACTTTGTCTTTCCATATGGATTTCTGGAATAATCTTGCCTATGTCTAAAAAAAAACGATGAAATTTTTTATTTGAAAATAAACCTATAGATCAATTTGGGAAGAATTTGCATTTTTTCCTATAGTGAGATGTTCAATCCATGCATAAAATATGTTTATTTATTTAGATCTTTGATTTTTAAAGTCAATAGGATATAGTTTTCAGCCTTATTAGATTTGTGATTACACATCTTTCAAATGAATGTAAATAAATAGAAAAGTTTGTTTTGAATTTTAGTGCTGTGTTTGCTGCTACCCCATGGAAAAATAGTGACTATTTGCTTATTTATCTTTTATTGTGTAACCCTGCTGAACTCACTGGTTCTAGGAGGCATTTTTGGAAAATTTGTTGGAATTTTCTCTGGAGACAACTATGTCATCTGCAAGAGGGATAGCTTTCTTTTTTCTTTCT
>PVKN010011578.1:0-21512 GCA_004027915.1 Capromys pilorides | reverse complement strand
CAAATTGTGCTGCTATGAACATAGGTACACAAATATCACTATGATATGAATGGTTATTTATAATTTTTAACCAATTTTGCATACTTATATCTGATAATCTCAACAACTAATTTGAAGACAACAATATGTAATATAACAACAATTGTTGAATTCCAAAATGAATTCCTCATTTTGCTTAGTGAAATTCTATATCTTTTCTAATATTTTTAATACTTTTTTATTCTCTTTAAAAAGTAAAAAGTGAGAAAAGTAGTTGAATTAAAAAGTGTGAAATAAAAATAATAAATAAAAAGTGTGAAAGAAAGGTCAACCAGTTAATAGACATGGAGGACAGATCAAGCAACATGCAGATTAGAAATTTCAAAAGGAACAAAGAGAGGGTGGAGGTCAGGAAATATAAAACGAACAGGAAATAAAATCTGAAGATTTGAAGACATCAGTCATAAGTGAGAAGCCAGAGGAAGAAAGAGTGCCCTAGACTTGGACAGACATAGTGACACTTCCAAAGTCCAAAGATAAAACATTAAGTGTTTCAGGAAGAGAAAAATAGAAGCATGTAGGAATAAGAAGTAAGAATCAATCCTCACCACATTTCTTAGTGATAGCAATCAACCAACTTAGTATTCAAATACGAGGATAAAAATTGATTTCAAAAATGTTGCAGAAGGTTACCATGCTCATAATCTTTCTAAAGGAATTGTTCGAAGTCAGCTACAGTAGCCTGTTGTCCTAGCTATCAGGCGACTGACACAGGAGGGTCACTTAAACCCAGTTCAATGTCAGCCTGCAAGGCCCATCACACACAGTAGGAGGAATCACTGAAGACACATTCCTCTAAAGTAACAACAAATCACAGAAAGAAAAGCCGAGGCTAGAGAACACTGGTAAACAAAAAAATAAAATCATGTACAATGTGTTTGTGGACAAAATGTACTGTCAATAAGTGATTTTTAAAAAGGAGACACATGATATAAAAATAAATGACTGAAATTAAAATTCCAATGATTGACATGACACACAGAGGATATAATTGATGAGGGAGGTGGATAGTGTGTGTGTGTGTGTGCGTGTGTGTGTGTGTGTGTGTGTGTGTGTGTGTGTAGACAGTTCAGGTACAGATGCTCCTGTTCATCATCAATCACAAAAAGGTTTAATGTGTTTATTAATAAATTAATAGAAGCACAAGCTTCCAACTGTTAAAGTAAAGAATGAAACCATCTCAATCACAGCTGGAAAGGAGGAGAAAAGAACACAAAGAATAAGAAAGCCATGCACAGAAAACACAAAACTAAAGACTTGGGTGAGACTAAACACACCAATACTAATAGCATATATAAATGGGTTAAAGCTTAAGATTGGGTTTTTAAAGTTCAGTCTGCAAACTGTTTATATAAGAGCTATGCCTGAAACAAAATGCTCCAAAAGGGATTTGGGCTTGTAACTGAACCAGGACAAAATTGCTTTGAGCTAAAATCCAGGCAGAAACAGCAAAGCCAATTTGAGTGGAGTGTCCTCAGGAGTACTAGGGTGAGATGGTGTGTTGTGGGTGAAAGGTACCTCAACTGAGAGACAGGGAAACAGAAGGTGAAACCTGAGGACCCCTGGCATGGATTCCACCAGGTGTGGAGACATCAAGAACCATCATCAGAGAATATTTACTACTTTGATTTTCTAGTAGATGAATGGATATTAATTAGTGCACTTCTGATAGCAGATGACTTTGCGTCTACCATGAGCTATTTTGATAGGACCTCAAAGGGAGTCACCACTCACTATAGGTTCTGCTTTCACCATCAGAAAACCCTTAGAGGGCTATGAACAAGCTATGCCTGCTGCCTTAGCATAGCTTAGCAGTTCTACCACAATCAAACAAGGTTGTTTTTCATGAATTCTGTGGCAGAGGGACATTAGGTGACTAGTGGCCTCTTGGAATCTGTGTCAAAACAAGTGTGCTGTGCCAGGTGTTGTGCCAGGGCAATTCTCCAAACCAGCACAGATCTATTCATCTGTGTAGCTGGGGATGCATTACACAAGCTCAGTGGCAACTCAGACTGAACTTCCACAGGCAGAAGCAGCCCCTGCTCACACAAATAGCATGACCTGGAGACCTCTGACTCCTTTAAACCAAACTGCTGCTACTGGCAGCCACCAGTTCACTTGTGCAGCCATATTTACCCAGGTTTCTCCCAGCAGGTTTCTCCCAGCAAGGGATGTTTAATTTTGGTCAGATGGCCGAGTGGGCTGTTGGAATGAGCATATAGTTTGGACTCATATGCATGTAGTCAGATCTAAGAGGTGGCTGTGTCCTTACAGAATGACTCTCAGCCACTCTGGAGATTCATTGTTAATGGTAACTCTGCAGCCACATCTTCAAGGCAGGAGTGAAAATCAGAACAGAGCCTGTGATTGACACCACCAGAAAGAGCCACAGGAAGATTCGGTCAAGAACTTGAGCTACGAATTTCCAGTTTTGCACTACCTGTAAGAGAGGAAAAGAGGGCTGGAGCGATAGCTTGGTGGTCTAAGCACCTGCCTGGCAAGTGCAAGAACCCAAGTTTGATCCTCACCACTCCATGCCAACCCAGCATCCAGCACTGAGCTCAGCCATCAAAGCTGGGCTTGAGGATGCATGCCTGTAATCTCAGAGCTGGGAAGCTGAGACAGGAGGATCACTACGAGTCCAAGCTGTGTATCGAGATCCTGTACCAAATAAATAAATTAATTAATTAATCAATTAACTTTTAAAAGGAGAGGAAAAAGACACCTTTTATTCACAATGCTATGCAACCGCTCTAACTTCATTCAGAGATTGAAAAAAGAGCAATGTTCAGAGTATAGCACTTAAATTTTCAAAGTGTACCTAACTCCTGCACCTATACCTGGTCACCTATAATACAGGTTCAGATTCCATTCAATGACACTGTTGATCACATCTCAAAAAGAAAAAAAAAAACAGTTTGTGAGTCAAGTGTCTAGGAACTTCTCATCAACACTGAAGAAGTAAAATAGAATGATAGAATTATTTATGTATTCATGAGAATTATTGATTGAAATGGGAAAAGCCAGATTTTTACATATATAAAAGCTAACATCTTACAATATTCCCTGATATCCATGTGAAATTAATCACAAACATAACTTTAAGAGTCTTTGTGGCCAAATGTCCCAGGTCTTTTCCTCCACTCCATATGTGGATATAGCTGCCATAGGGCGGAGTGACAGACATCACTGGGGCTGGGGGCCATCAGGGAAAGGCAGTCATGCAAAGGGAAGCCAGGGAGAATGTTATGAGGCCTTGAACAAAATCAGAGCAAGGATAGGCCAAGGGGATGAGGAGGGCTGAGAGGGAAAGGTAGGATCTATGTTTTAAGGGAAAATAAAAGTCCCATTTATAAATAGGCCCCACCATATGATGGTTCACATACCTTCACTAGAACCTTTCCCTAGGGCTAAGGCCCACAGTGGGATCCTCTCTCATGCATAGGCAATCAGGGAAGCAGCCATGACTGCAGGCTCCCAGGGGCTCCTCAGGCCTGGATTGATGCAGGTGAAGGGTGATCCATACATTCTGACTTATGACAGTTTCCAAGTGTGGTGGGTTTGGGGTAGTAACCCAATCTCATAGTTGAGGAATTTCTGTGCATTAGAATTTTGTAATAATGGAATGGAAGAAGTTATCAGGGGCTGGGCAGTGGCTGGCAGGGAGCCAGACTTATTCAGAGCCTAGTGAGGGTTAGAAATAAAACCTTGAGGAGAAACATACAAAAAAGCTACATTAAAATGTTAAAAAAAAAAAAAAAATTTAACCCCAAATCATGAGATTAGTAATGACTTTAATCCTCTTATGTACCTTTTGATGAATTTTCCAAATTTCATGAACTATTTTTATAATTAATTTAAAAACTTTGCATTTGTGTTTTATAAAAAAGTAAAGACCAAGCTGAAAAGTTTATTACATAGCACCATATTTCTGGTCCTTTAAAAACAAACCTATAGTGAATGAAGACCATGACAGATAATCAAGAGAATGAAGAGCAAGATAAAACACAAAAGGACATTTCCAAAACAGTTCTTCTGTGAGGGTATTTCTGGAATCAGGCTATTGGTGCTCATTTTCACTAATTTTAGAGTAAAACAACTGGACACTGGAGATTGGTGTAGAGATGTGACTCATGAGCATATGTTGTGGGCTCACTGTGAGTGTCTTATATTCTGTCATTCATTCTTCAGAGCAGAAGGAAGGATTTTGAAAACAAGTCAGGATAAATAACTTGTCTCCAAGTGCAAAGTAGAGGGATGAGACCTGAGCCTAGGGCTACTTTGACTTTGTAATGCTCAATTTTTATTTTTATTTTATTTTGGTGGGATCTTGCTATGTGGTCCAGGCTGGCTTCAAACCTGTAGGCTTAAGTACTCCTCCTGAGTAGCTGGGACTACAGATGTAGGTCATTTTCTCAGCTTCACATTAAAAAAAAATAATTTGTGAGTTAAGAAACCAGATCCTCTTCCCTGAACAAAGGATGTTATAAGAGAAAAGTTAACATTAATTTTCAAATCTGATTTTTCTGGTCTTTTGTTCCTCAATATTGTATAAGAAAATATCTCTAATATCATGAAAAATGAGAGATAAACTATCAGAGACCAGGATAATGGACAAAAAAGGTATAATCGAAATATTTAAAATAGAATCGAGGAATTATAAAGAATCATTCCTACTCTGTAGTTGCTTCCCTTTTGCTCATTATACTTCTGTGACTTTCTTCCTAAAGATTAGTACTAAAGTACCTATTGTGTGTCAGGGTTTGTTTTAAGACTGGTATGAATACAGATGATGGCTGGTGATGTTACATTTTAAGCAAGGATGGCATTCTGTTGTAAATAAATGCCACAGTGGTCATCTTTTGGGCCCTCACCAGTCCCCTCCCATGAGTTCAGTCTCTCACCTGGCTGATGAAGTGCTCTTTCCTCACGTGCCTGGAGATGTACCGGATGGACTCTGCAGCCTTCTCCAAGAAAGCAATCAGAACCATTTCGCCATTGCTATTTTCTTTCTGTTTTTTTTTATCCAGAACTTTACCTTTCACTGTTGGCTTACTCCGCTCTGCGTTTGGGAAAGAGCAGCGATCCACATGGTCTTTCATACAAAGTAACTGAGGAAGCTTTCGCAGAAATAGCCTCTTCACCCAGGGTGCCATGGGATGGTAAGTGGAGGAAGATCTGTGGTGGATGTTAATTACAAAGACAGTAACAATAATTGATAGGGTAACAAAAATCATAATGAACAACAGGTACTCTCCAATGAGAGGAATGACTTTGGAAGAAGATGGGATTATTTCTTCAATCACTAAAAGAAAAACTGTCAGAGAAACCAAAACAGATGTTGATAAAGAAAGTTTTTCTCCTTCATCAGAAGGTAAATAGAACACAAGGACTGTTAGAAAAGACAACCCCAGGCAAGGGATTATCAGAAACAGAGTGTAAAACAAAGGCAGCCGTCTCAGGACAAAAGAATAAGTAACAAACGGGTATGAGTATAAACCTTCTCTCCTGTTACCCTTCATCCCTTTTGCATTTAGTATTTCCCATTCTCCATTATCAAAGAAGTCTTTTCTGTCAACATTTTCATTTATCAAAATGAGGTCAACCATGGTACCATCATATGTCCAGGACCCAAACTTCATTGAGCAGTTCTGCTGGTCGAACGGAAAAAATGTGACATCCATGGTGCAGGAGCTTTTGTAGCTGGCGGGAGGAGTCCAAGTGACCGTTCCATTGGCTTTCACTATGACCTTGGTCATGAGGGAGCCTTCAAAGCGTCCGTCAGCGCTGTTACGAAAGGGGTTTCACTTTAGTGGTTCACTGAGCACTTGGTACTTTCCAGTGTTGTTCCTACCGCCACACTATTGTATTTTATAACTTTCCTTCTATAATGTCAAGCAACATTTAAAAAAGTAACAATTGGTGCTTAAAGCTGAATATTTCTTTTTAATTATTTTGCCAAAATCAGACTTTTCTACACCCTATACTAACCATTCTTTTTTTCTTCTGTGATACTTACTTTTCAAAGAGAACAATGTCAGGAAGCCAGAGAGATTCTGATGGGACTTTAATGGAATTAATTCCACCATATTCGTCAGGATTCCAGCATAGTTTGTGGTCTGTCCATTCCTGCATGAAGTGAGTGCACAGACATTCTGTTCTGAAAATCAGTGTGCTACACCTTGAACTTTTTAAATTTCTGTTCATTTACTAATCCACTGTTTTATTGAGAAAGAGAAATTCACCCAGGTTAAATGAATAACCTCCCTGGGAATCAGAACACCTGGCAGGGAGAAACCTGAGCCCACCTGGCTTGAAATCCTCCCCAGCACACACCTTGCCTGCCTATTTGGATATATGCCCCAAATCCCTACATCCTCCACAGTGAGGAGGCTCAGCAGCAACTACCACAGGTTCTCAGTCTCTCTCTCTCTCTCTCTCTCTCTCTCTCTCTCTCTCTCTCTCTCTCTCTCTCTCCCCCCCCCCCCCCCCCCACTGGGGACTGAACCCCCAGGGGCATTCTATTCTGGAGCTGCTCCTCCATCCCTTTTGATTTTCAAGATAGACTCTCACTAAGTTAATCAAGCTTGCCTTGAACTTGTGACATTTCTGCCTCAGCCATGCCAGAGCCTGGGATTACTGTTAGACTCCACATACTTATGTGTTTTTTCTCACAAGGAAGAAATCATTTAATGTGTGTGGGGGGGGTTGATACATGTTTTTTAGAAGGGCAGATAGATCCAGATTAATAACCTTGCCCATGCATTGGCCAGATGAGGGAGGTTTTAAGAATGATGTTTGGATGACCTAGTCACAGTAGAAGTGGACTTAAAGTTTTGGATTCAAAATCTTATGAAACCTGACCTGAAAATAAAACTTGCATCATCTTGTCCCTCCTGAGGACAGATGGGCAGTCAAGTGGATGATGGCAAATGACATCTGAGGCATTAGGAGGATGTGCACAGTGTGAGCTTCCCGGGGCCCAGTGATGCCAACTTTGTCATTAAAAAATCAAGAGCCAGCAGATGGGCAAGTTTCATCAAGTGATAAATACTGAAATATGTATGACACTGAAAAATGCTGGAATGACGATCCCAGAGGAGACATTTTCTAACTGTGACATTAGTCATGAGACACAATCATTGAAAAGCAAATTGTAAAGTGAATGGATCTCCAAAGAGTTAGAATCTAAGTAGTAAAAATGAGTTTATGAAAAATAATTCATACAAAGATTGGCAACTTAAAATCAAATTAATGAAATCTTTGTCATGTTTATTAAGTGCTGGAAGGATTCTCTTTATTTTCTCTGTCAATTTTGAAGGGCAAATATAATTTTCTCCCTAGAAACAACTTGACTCCTGCTGAGGAGACTGTTGTTAACACCAGCAGATCTGAATCTCAGAAATGCAAAGGAAAACTTTGAGTTGTATTTTTTTTTGTTTGTTTCACATCCACTTAAGGTAAAATTGACTTTATCAGTACAGTATTTTCTGTACATACAGTTATATCATTTACAAATAGTCTTATTTCTTCTTTTCCATTGTAAATACCATTCAGTATTTCTCTTTGCTCTAATTCACTGGGTAGGCTCTCCATTATGATAGTAAGGGGAAACAGTGACAGTGAGCATTCCTACCTTGTTTCTGATCTTTGCAGGAAAGTATTAAATTGTTCAGGATTATATGTTTGGTTGTTGACTTTTTGGTAAAAGCATCTTTATTAGATTAAGGAAGATTCTTTCTATTTCTAGCTTAATGACTTGCTTGTTTGTTTGTCTGTTTTGTTTCATTTTTTTGTGGAACCAGGCATTGAACTCAGGTCCTTGTGTTTGCCAGGCAAGCGCTTATTCTACTAAGCTATCTCCCCAGCCCTTGATGAGTTTTTAAAATCATGAATGGATGCCAAATTTTGTCAAAATCTTCTTAACAACTGAATTTTTCTTCTTTAATATCTTAATATGATTTTTCTTTTTTATCATGGTTATTCTTCTTTATTCTGTTAATATGATGGATTACCTTGACTGGTTTTACAAATATTGAGCCAACCTTGTGTTTCTGGATCAACCTCACATAGTCATGCTGCATTACAGTCATATATCATCTTTTTCTTCCTACAGGAGAAATATCAGGAGGCATGTGCCCTATGGAGGAGAGTATGTGGGCAAGAAGAGTGTGGTTCTAATGTCTGCTGGATGATCTCTGAATGCAAATTAGAAGACAACGCAGGCTTCCTCCAAAAGTAGGTTAAGTCAGTGAAACAGGTGGCATATCCTTTATGCTTTGGCTGCTACTAATAATATTTTTTAAAAATCTTTCACTTGTAGAGGTGAAAGTGCATTCTTATAAATCTCGACACATCTGACTCATTTTTGATTAATCATAAGAGTGGAAAAAATCCACAGATTTTTCTCTTAGCATGATGAAGTGCTCTTCTGTGGGGGAAGATAAGGAAGTACCTCCATGGTAGAATGCTTGGCTGGTGGCACAAGGCCCTGGGTTGCATCATAAGCACCATGAAAAGAACCAAAAAGAGCTAGGCTAGAGATGATGTCACATGGCTGTAATCCCAGCACTTTGAGGGGCTAGGGCAGGAGAATCACAAATTTGAGCCTAGCCTGGCTAGGTAAGTAAGTGCCTGCTTGGTAAGTGCAAGGTATTGAGTTTAACTCCTGATACCAAAAAATAAAAAACAAACTGAGCTAAATAAACTATTCCTCCTTTAACTTTGGATATCAGGTATTTCATCTCAACAATGAGAAAAGTAACTAAGACACTGTTGTCGATAGTGACATCAGTGAGGTACTGGCCCAAGTGTTTTATATTTATTAATTTTTAATGTTCCCTATTATCAGTGGAGTACTGGATGAGGCTACTGTGCTTGGAGACCTCAAGGCCCCATCATGAGCTAGTACGTAGAGCAGGATTCAAGACCCCAGCCTGTGACAACGTGTGCCCTCCACACTGACTCTCATATGCTTCCTGCAGGGTGCAGCCTGGTGGTCTTGATGTTCCATCAAAGCCAGATTCTGCAAGCATTGACCTCTCCTCAGACTACACTCCAGCAGAAAGACCTCCACCTGCTGTGTGTAAACTTCAAGGGTGAGCTCTGATGGGCACTGCTGGTGCTGGTGCACTGCTAACAATCTTAGCAGCTCTGAATCAAACTAAAATGGTATATCCCATCTCTCTTCTGCTAGGGAAAGAAAACCAAAACAATGATAAAACAAAAAACTAGTCTTCATAGTAAATAAAATAGGTGCTAAGAGGTGGGAGCATTATTCAAAGGAGCATGTTACACTGTGTCCAAGTTTGGTGAGGTCAGTGGAAATAATGAAGTGTTAACAGGAGCCATCAGCTGACCGCGAAGCAAGACTGGAAAGGAAGTGGCCTGTCAAAGGATCCTCCTAGAATAGGGAAGAAACTGGATTAGGAAGTAAGGTAGACATATGCTGCGCTGCACCTCCCTCTCACTTCCGCGCAGCTCCTACATATCACCACAGCCTGGGCACCAGCCTCCGAGCAGAGAGGAGGAGAGGTATGGGGCCTCCAGGCCAGGCCCAAGGACTCGCTACTCTCTTTGAACACAGGAAGTGTTTGGAGATGGGAGCCACCCTGCTAGGGCAGTCCTGGATGAGAACAGAGTCAGCCACAGAACACAAGGCCCTGAGGGGGGAGCCCAAGCACTGGACTACGCTAAATGTCAGCTGGCCTCCTCCTGGCTTTTCCAGACTGTGGAAGCCAGAAAAATCTCTTCCAGCTGCAGCTAGGCTGGATCAGGTCTTCCTGTGGCTTGTAGCTACCCTGGGAGGGTCCCAAGGGAATCTAGCACATAGTCCAGCAGGCTGTACTCAGCAGCAGGCCTAAGATAAAGCCCACTCCTCAAGTGGCCATCTTTAATGTCACTGAGCAACCTAGTGAGGCCAGTCCCTGGATTCCAGCTGGTGTAAAGAGATTGCTGGAAGCAAAGCCACTTGCTTCCTGGAACCAGTATAGCTCCCTTCCTGACACAGCAGGGCCTCACCTGCACCGATCTCTACCCTGTAAAGGAGGGAGAAAATCTTAAACCCTTAGCTGCTTAACCTTGTGGCAGACTGCAGCAGACACACCTCAATTTCACGAATTGTTCTAAGGTAACTGGGGTGAGCCAGAGAGGGAAGATTTCTAACAGCAGAGTTCAAAGATGTCACTAGCCACAGGTAGTAGAGATGGGACTCAAGGATTTTGAACCATTTGTTGCGCACAGAATCTGATGCCATAAACTCCTAACAACACAGGGCTCAGACAACAAACAAGTGATTTAACAAATAATACCTGCGTCTGGTGATAGGTGCTGTTGAGGAGGTAGTTTAGCCACATGATGCAGAATAGCTGTTTAGAGAGAGAAAGTGATTCTTTTCTTTGGTGATGGTAGTGGTGGTGCTGGGGATTTGACCACACTGAGCTACGTTCTCCACCCTTTCTTTTCTTTCTTTCTTCCCTTTACCCCTTAGTTGTCCTTTCTGGCCTCAAACTTTCAATCTTCCTTCCTCTGCCTTTTAGGTGGGCACTACTAGCCATACCTTCTGTTCACTTTCACCTATTCTTTGAAACCCTAGCTACACTTAGAGATTAACCTTCTGTTTCTTCCTCTCCATAGTGATAGACAAGCAATAACACCCCGTGTTTGTGGAGCACATTCTACCAAGAGGCTTGAAGCCCTTTACAAACACTGGCTTCATGCTGCAGATGGTGAGCTGTATTTTTGCAGGAAGTAGGAGAGATGAAACAATCCAAGCCAAATATCAGAGGTAATGTCTGACTCAGAAAGGAAGTGGAAAAATGATACAAGTCTAAGTTTTTTATTTTAGAAAAGTGCAATTTTAAATCCATATCCCCTTAAAATTGTCTTTTGCTCTTCTTACCTATGTTATCTGAACTATCACTCATAAATATTTATCATGTCAAAAAAAAAATTATAAAACGTTTTCACTCAAGATCCCTCCATTATTCTTCCTTTAATACTAAGACCAAATGATAATGAGCAGATTAAATTTGTAACCCCATTCTGGTAGATGACAAGATTCAGGTCCCATGGATTACAATGACATCAAATAATTTCTTCTGCTATAGCCATGGTAGAATAACAGCACAATGCATTGCTCACACATTTGTGGTGATGCTGGTGTAAACACACTCACTGTGCTGCTGGTCATAAGAAAGTGTGGCACATACAGTCATAAGCAATGCATGATCCCTGATAATCGTAAACGATGGTGCTACTGGGCCATGTATTCACCACTCTTTTGTCATGACTTGAGGTGCATGTGTATTTTTAGCTGTGAGTCCTCAGGCAGGCCCTTGGGGAGGTTCCAGGAGGCAGTTTCTGTAGCCATGGCAGGGTCCAGTTTATGTTACTCACTGGGACAGGAGGAGGTGAAAGCCTGCTATAAGTTTTGGTTTTTCCCTGTGTTTATGTTACAGCTTTGTTTTCTTTTGTTCTGTGGCACTGGGGGTGGAACGAAAGCTTCAGTATTTCTAAGCACAGGCCCTGTCCTTTGGAGACCACCTCCAGCACCAACATCATAATTTCTAACAAAAGTGTTTTAAAAGTGAAATCCTACATACTTTTAATGGAAAAATTAGAGAATAATGATATAGAATTATTGTACATTTTTACAATAAATTTGTGCGTTAAGCCAATTGCTATTACATGAGTGGAAAAGATAAATAAATTTAAAAGTTTATAAAGCAAAAGGTTGTGGTAAACCTACTTATTAATGAAAAAAGAATGTTTCAAAATAAATTTATCATAAGTGAAGTATTCAGTGTTCACGAAGTCTATAACAGTGGACAGGGACACTATAGACATGCAGTTCCCCCTCCTCCTGGGTTACCCCACAACTCCCAGACTTGTGAGTGTCTTTACACAGGAGCTCTGCACTGGGGCTTATTTTTTTAGGATGTGCTTTTACTGTACCCTTTCTATGTTCAGATGCAGAAACAATCATGTTACAGACCCCTGAAGGGGTCGGCACAGTAGTGAGCACAAGGCTGTAGCCTAAGACCTTCATCTCAAGCATGTTTCTTCAAGTTGGTTCCTGCTGGTTAATGCTCTATGATTGTATTTCTGGCCTTTGCTCTGCTTTGTGTCCCTGGGATGTCCTGGATATCCTCAGTTCAGTTAGATATGAGAGTCTTCAAATCAAGTCAATGTCAGTTCATTTGCATCTTAAGGCAGAGCCTGATATATATCGTATGCTTCATGTTCTTATTAAGTCCATGACTTGTAAAGACAGAAATGTGATTTGTCATTAAGGATGGAAAAGCTTAGGGGGCTGGCAAAAGGAAATGACATTTACTGAGCTAATCACATGGATACACATGATCTCACTCCACCTCCTCCCAGCCCTGTGAGGTGAGATTTACCTGTCGTGTAGATGAAGAGACTGAGGGTCAGAGATGAAATGACTTGCTCAGGTTTATCTAGTCAACCTTGGGACACACTCGATTCTTATCCAGGGTCCACTCAAACAAAAATATCCAAGGTTAGAGGGAGACTAAGGAGGAGGAGAGGAAAATGACCAGAAAGTTCTTGGGCTTAGAAGTGCCATTCTTAGTGTGGATGGTAGACTTTTAGAGCAATCACTGGTCCCAAGACTTGACCCTTCCATAGATAGTTTATTTCTTATTTCTTTTCAGCAACCAGCTCTAAAGTTCTATCTCAATAGGACTTCACTGTGTTTGCTCAACTTTTTGTTGCTCTAAAACAGAGCTCAGCTTTTGGAGCAATATTATCAGTTAAGATACTGGCCATGACAGGTCTCCCAGCAGCTGCATTTTCTTTAGTTGCCATAGGGACAGGAGAGCCATCTGTGTCTTATGCACAGGATTCTGGCCACTGAGTATTCTTCCCATTGTATTCCTGTTCATTTGCAACCCTGCCCAGCTCAGAGCCTGGCACAGTACCCAGCTCAGAGTAGGTGCTCAGTGAGTGCTTCCTGAATACAGCTGCATTCAATGTCACACTGACATGAGAGCATCAAAGCACAGGGTCCTCCCAGTCCCGCAAAAAAAAAAAAAAAAAAAAAAAAAAAAAAAAAAAAAAAAAAAAAAAAAAAGGCACAGAGTCCTGCTCTTGTGGCTTTAGAAAGAAGTTTGGTCTCAGGTTCCATTTCCTTTGTTAAGGTGCTTGTGTTGCGGTTTCCTGACCTTGAGCAGGATGAGGTGCAACTTGACAGGCTAGGGCACTGAATCCTTCCTCATGAGTGTTTGTGAGTAAATGTTAATAATATATTTATGGTTTATAGGGCTTGGATTACTCACTGAAGCACAAAGGAGGAAAGAAAATGAAGTTGCAAATTAAAATCAATAAAATAAAAATAGCTCCATGTGGCAGTCTTTCTCTGGATGTCACTAGATTTGTGTCTTACGAAGGTCTTTGGTTGGAAGGATAGAAAAGGAATTTCTATATGTGCCAGAGGAAAGTTGTGGAGACAGGATTAAACAAGAGAATTAGGTAAAACAAAAGCAAAGCCAGACAAGAGGCCCTGAGCATGTACACTCTATAGAACAGGAGTAGAATTGTATTCCCTGTACAGTTACAGATCAGAGCACTGACCGGTGTCAGTGTGTGGAGGGAAATGAAGAAAGCAGAGGGGCTGGGGTTTTCTTTCTTCATTCTGATTGCAGTACTCTGGAACAGATGGACAGTTCTGGAGTCACGTTATGGGGAGTAGGGCTTGGGTGGTTCATAGCTTCCATACTTTTTTGGTTTGCAGAATTCCTTTTGTCTCATAAGATCCAAAGTAAACATCTCTCAGAGATTTGCCTTCCATGCTGCCTTTGTCATTTTTGTATTATTAAAGGGCCTTCTATACTGTTTATCATGTAGAGGGTGAAAGTGATTACTTTTTACATAGCTAATGCTTTGTTCTCTCCTTGAAGGGATGAATGGGACTTTATCTCCAATACGTAGGCTCTGGCAAAGTGCCTGGCACATAATAGGCTCTCAGTGGGCCCTACTGAGAGAATGGAGGATGTAGCAAACCTCACTTCTTTATCTTCTGCATGTCACTTGGTTCCTAAGCCACAAGAAATCCCAGAAGCCTTGAGGGCCAGGCTTGGGAAAGGGATTTCCTAGCAGCAGTGCTGAGAGAACAGTTATGTCTGCCAATTGCTGACAATCAGCCCAGTCCAGGTGGAGACAAGCCTCCAGTCCATGGGGTAAAGGAGGAAGGGAATGTGACAACAGAAGCATCTTTACAGAGGAGCTGGGAGAATTAGATGAGCTCGTTCTATCATCAAACAGCACAGTACTCAGCGAATCTGTAGCTCTATCATGAGCTGCCCTAGAGTTAACCTCTGAAAAATTCAGTGATACTTTTCTTAAACTATCCACTTTATGTTCTTCTTTATCTCCCTCTCCTCCTTACTTCCTTTCTTCCTCTCTTATGATACTGGAAATTAGACCAGGGCCTCACACGTATTAAACAAGCACTCCACCACTGAGTTCCGACCCAGCCCTCTCTATATTTTATTGTATCTGTCACATTTTTTATCCTTTTAGCTTTATGAAAGCAAACATAGGAAGTATAAAAATGAATCAAGGTCAAGTTTGAATGCCCGCTGGTCTGCAGCCTTCTCTCTGTGTTCTGTCCTTCCTCTTCGGCCCCTGTGGTTTACACCACAACATAGTACTCACTGGTAGTTGTTGGCTGTGTCTGCTGTGACGTTTGCCACCTCAAACTCAGTCCGAGTGGACACATGTGGCTCTGAGTACCCTGTCTGTATTTATGTGGTATGGGAAGCTTCTTTCTGCTTTCTTTCTACTCTGGCTGCTCCTAGGATTCAGAAGTAGACCTTTGTGTTAGCGAGGGGGCTGGTGTGGCAGAAAGGGCCTTTGCCAGAGGATAGGAAATTCAGGTGCCACCTGGGGATGAGAGTGTCCCTGGCTCTTCCTGGTGAAATGAGGGCAGTGCCAGTTCAAGTGGTTGGCAGCTTTAAGCAGGGGAGAAGACAGCTTCTACACATAAATGCAGCTAAAGCCCATTCTTCTTTCTCATGGCTTGTGTTACATGGGAGCCTAAGTCAGCTACCTGTCAACTTGGTCCTCAGCAGTGGCTTCTCCTGCTTTCTTTGGGGTAAGGGGGTCAAGATTTTAGTCCTAATATGACAGTGCTCTCCAGGCCACTGTGATCTTTGGGAGTGACTTAGCTGAAAGTCATTCTCAAAGCTGTAGCTAAAGCCTGGAAAGCCACGGCTTCTACCCCATTATGTCCAAGCCTATTCTATTCAGCCCAAATGATTGGTTTTCAAAACTGCAAGAAATTAACACCCACTATCTCAATATTAAGGTCCCTGCAGAAAGAAATTTGATGAGGGCAAAAAAGAGCTTAGCTTCATCGGGCAGTTGGAAAGAAAGTCTGTGAGAAGAAGGAAGGTTTTCTTTGTTTTATTAGTACTAAGTCACTACCTCTCCATGCCTTTTTGTGTTTTATTTTGAGACCGGGTCTTGCTAAGTTATCCAGGTTAGGCTGAAATTTGAGATCCTCCTGCCTCTGCCTTTCAGAGCTCTGGGATTGCAGGTGAGTGCCACCATACCTGGTTTTGTTATTTACTTGTCTGTTCTTTTTTTTTTTAACTTCCTAAACATCTTTGTATTTTAAGATAAAATCCTAGGTTCTTTTCTCTCCTGTTAGCACAAATGTTGAACTTTTTATTGGTCTTTATGAACTCAAAGAACTCTAACTTCCACAGCTTCTACATTGTAAAAGTCTAATATTCTATCACTGAGGGATGAGATGGGCATACTATGAGATATGTTTATTTAAATTGCACCCTCATATGTGAATTTCCAGCTCAGTATTTTTTCCTGGATATTTTTATTTGCAAGTAAAATAGTACACAGATTCATTTCACCACTTGCTAACATGCTTACCAATAGGAAGAGAAAGTAGTAAAATGTACAATAATTTTCTAATTCTTATTCATGTTTTGAGTGTGAGAAATTTAATGACTGAAGGACACTTAGGAACCTCTTCAGTTTCTTTTATCCATAGCTTACAAACCATTGGCAGAAACAACTGAACATTGTTTACAGAGTCTTAGTAGACAATTAATGTATTTCAGTATAAGAAAATGAGAAGTACTATATCTGTATAACTTTGATATAATTTATGATCAGTAATATTGGAAATCTACAGATGGATTGTGCAACATCTGACTATTCCTTTAAAAAAAGAATTGCTAACAAGACAGAAATGAAGAGTAAGCAAGAAAGCCAAAGCTCTATGATCTGGCACTTGTGTTTTCTCCTTTCTCAAAACCCTATAAAATTGGATTTTAAAAGGTAACTCTCTCTCTCTCTCTCTCTCTCTCTCTCTCTCTCTCTCTCTATATATATATATATATATATATATATATCTTCAGAGGAAGCTTCTCTGACTGTCTGGCCTCAGGAAACAGGGGATAAGTGACATTCATCTCAGTAATGCTCAGAACACCTCTGTGTGAAGATATGCTGGAGAGTAGTCTCTGTTATTCTCTCCCATGGAGCTCAGGGAGTGACAAGAGGCATTGGAAATAGATTGTTCCTGTGGAGGATCAGAGGAAACTATGAACTTAGGTACTGCTTGGAATCTCGTCTCTTTTTCTAAACATCCCAGGGCTCACGGGCTAGGCCACTCTGTGCAAGGTTCTTCTCCTCCCTGGCCAGACCAGAGCAGCAGCTCTGTCCCGGGAGCAACCCTGGGAACACGGAGACCTCATGGCTGCTCTGCTGAGGACCTGCCTGAGGTGATATGAAGCAGGCAGCAATAGCTGGCATAAAGTAAGTCGGGAGTCTGTTGCAGGCCTAAGTGACTTGCGGCAACCACAGACAGACTTGGGGACATTAATTCCCAGACCAAAGGCGAGGTCCAAAAATAGCAAGTGGTGCATAAAGTCCTGGTGCCTCAAAGCAAGATAAGCACCACAGCTGAAGACTGTGACTGGCACCCAAATTCCTCCTAGATCAATAGTTGCAGTTAGCAGACAAACACGTTACCATGATCAATTCCTGTGTGCTTTTTCTTGGGGGTCTTAGTCCTTCCTTGACTTTAACCATCACAGCTGTAACTAAAATATGTATCTCCTCTGTGTTTTACCCCTTCATCGCCTCCCTGAGCAGGAGATCCGTGGCCCTGGGCCAGAGCCCAGATACTGCTCTGCAGTGCTCACAACAGAAGAGAAAACAGCAGACACTTCCCTGCCATTCCCTAAGGGTCCTTGAGAAATCCATGTTGAAGTGGTTGATACATTGTGTCAACTTGGCTGGATGATGACTCAGCGGCCCCATTCCCTGTTGGTGGGGGTCCAGCCCTGGAGTACAGTTGGTTCCTCCCTAGAGCATGACCAGGGTCTGCCTAGGATATGATTGGCTCCTCCCTAGAGTGAGATCAGGGCCCATCCTAGGGTATGATTGGTTCCACCCTAGGGCACAATGGGTCCACCTCAGAGTGACTCAGCACTCAGAGACTTTATAAAGGGGCTGAGGAAAGAGTCAAGACTTCACTTCATCAGAGGAGCCTCAGTCTTCGCAGTTGGCCTGGACTTCATCATCAGCACAGACTCTTCAGCCTCCAGCTTGGATCTTGTGCCTTCTGTCGCAGAATCTTCAGTGTCCATCACAGACACTTGAATCTTCCATCGCAGATCCATCAGCCGATGGATAGAGACTTACATGGTGCACTGCAATGAGTTTCAGACCTCGGGACTGAATTCTCCAGTCCGGAGTGTACAGATGCCCTCTGCACGCTTCCTCATCTGACTCTGTGGCTGACTATTGTAAGCCAATCTTATAACTCCTTATATATTGTATATTTGTGTTAATATCCATTCCTTATATCTGTTCTGTTCCTCTAAGTAAAACGCTGACCAATACATATGTGCTTTCTAAAATCCATACTTTTCATGTTGAAGCCTGTCTAAACAAAGAATATCAGTGAGTTGGCAGATACAGTTCTGGGGCTGAATTTACCTGTTTAAGCCACACGTTTGTTGTCATCAATTGATTCTTTTCATCCTATGAAAAATGACAAAGAAAAAGAATTAAAATGGAAGGAAGGTGCACTTTTCTTTTTCACTTTTTGTTAGAAAAAGCTCTTTGAGTCTTATCCTGGTATTCAAAAGTGCAAAAGAGAAGGGCTGGAGGGATAGCTCAGAGGCACAAATGTCTGCCTGGCAAGTGCAAGGTCTAAAGTTTGTGACTAATTCATGATCCAGTGCTGGGATTATGAGTGTGAGTGCTACACTCACCCTGGGGCAGATAGTCTGCATACAATGTGGGGACGGAGAGAGGCTGGCTAGCTGTCACCCTGCTCCTCCCTTTATTCTTTGCTGTTTTCTGCTACCTTGAACAGCTGCCCTCTGCCATGTGCCACTCTGCCTTGGAACCAGCTGAATATGGACTGAAACCTCCACTAACTGTGAGCTAAATAAACCTTTCCTCCCTTAACTTTGAGTGTTGGTATTTTGTCTCAGCAACAAGGCAAAGATAACCAAGACACCTAATACATTATGCATAGTTTGCTTAAAAAGAGAAATGATTATTAAAATATGTAACAGTTCATTGTGGCAATATTTATATAAGATTTCATAACTTAGAAGATATTTTTAAATGAAAATAGTATGGAGATAGAGATAGAGATAGAGATAGAGATAGAGATAGAGATATATTATTTTTTAGTGCTATAGATTGAATCCAGGGCTTAGCTATGTTTCCAGTCTTTTTTTTTATTTTTTATTTTGATGCAGAATCTTGCTAAATTACTAAATTGCCAAGCTGGGATTCAATGTTTGATTCTTCTGCTTCAGCTTTCTCCACTCCTTACATTACAGATATGTGCCACTGCACTCTGTGATATTAGCTGTATTAAAGACAAACTGTATGCTTTCCTAGAATAAATTCTGGGCTACTGAACCAACCTGAATGGATGAGTGTGTGGCAGAGCAGGTAACTTGGGCCACATGGGAGGATTCTTTTGGGACTTTTGAGTCCACACATCAGGACAACCCTGTTATATACAGGGAATTTAACTTCACTAATTTTTCCAAGAACATAACAATAGCAGAGGTTGGAGTCCAGTGCAAAAGTGGGCGTTATAGTGCTGAATTCAGGAAAGGAGGGTTGCAGGGGCAGCAGGACACTTGGCTCTTGCTCACCAGGTCCCTGCAGATGCTGGCATCATAACTGCAGGGGGTGCAGCAAGGAAGAATGAGCAGCTGAGCAGCTCTGCCTCTGCTCTACCTCAACACCCACTCCCTATCCTACAGGCAAAGTTTATCCTGGCACCACATCCCGTCCTTGATCCTAGAGCCCACAAGAGTAGTGTTACAATGAACATTTACTCCATAACAGCTTCCCAGTCTGTCCTCCCCTCATTCTATTGGCTTCTTGGGATGGATTTACTCTCACCATAATCTACCAAAAGGTCAGCCATGGAAAACAGTGTCAGGCTCACACATAAATTATAAGGAATGTGTATTGTTTTGGCTCAGTGCCAAAGATTACTCACCACATCCACAAGCTGAGATATTTTCAATCCAAAATACACTTTTATGGTGTCATTAGAATTTAATACAGGGCGAACCCATTTCTGATACCCATGGAACAAATGTCTGAGGAGGGCGTCTTCATGTTCAGCTACTGAACTGAATTGTACAGCAGCTGTAAGAGTCCAGAAGGAGCCTGAGTCAGTGGGAGGACAGGACCAGTGTTCAGCACCCACCACCTGGGTGCACCATGACACCCAGCCCACTTCCAGCAGTGATCTGCAAGTAGCCCCAGGAGGAGAGTAACTCCCCCCGCACACACATACTGAACAGCCCCCTGCTGCCTCCACACAGTGTAGATCAATTCTACTTCACCAAGCTCACTGCCCACAATGCCCACTGTAACACCTCCAACCCAAGGCCCATCTGCAGCCACCTGCCTGAACTTGACCTTGATTTTATGCCTTATTGAAATGTCTCCTCCTTACAAGGACAGGCTTTTCCACATGCTTTTACCCTAGGTGTCCTGTATAGAGTTTGTGAATTTGGGGTGTGTGTGTGTGTGTCTGTGTGTTGTTACTGTATAGATGCTATATACATATGAATTGCATGTTGTTATTGATATATGTTGTCATTCTATGTATATTGTATGTAGATATATTATCTACATGTGCATATGTATGTTATCAATATTTGTCCTCCCATCAAGTTTCATAATAACAGGCACAAGGTCTACTATGCCTGACATCACTTACCAAGCCCCCAGATTTGTACCTGACCATGGGCTGGCATGCACACTATTAACATGGAGTGGGGGTACAAGAGTATGCTGGGCAACTTCTGTGCATTTGCACTTTTCCATCAAACCCCTGCCTGTGCCTCTCCCTGCTCCTTTGCCTCTGTTCTTGGGACATATTCCACATAGAAGGTCTTTCTAGCTAGTAACTAGGTGCTAAACTTAGCCCATGAGTATGTACAAGCCTAAGAAACATCCTTACTCCATGTGTTGCCTTTGTTGTTCAGAATTGCTTTAGCTCGCTTTCTTTTGGTTCTAGTTCTGTGAAGTATATACTAATGGTATTTTATTGGGTTTGCATTAATTACAGTATAGAGGAACTGTGATAAAATCAGCAGGGTACTGGCAAAACAGACATGAGGATCAATGGAATAAACTAGAGGATGCAGAAACAATTCTAAATGAATTCAGACATATTATCTTTAAGAAAAAGGCCAAAGACACTCACTGGAAGAAAGATAGCCTCTTTAATAAATGATGTGTGAAAAACTGGCTTTTCACATGCTGATGATTAAACCTACAGGTATGTCTATCACCGTGCACTAAACTAAAATCAAAATGGAGGTGAGTGACCAGAGAAAGGAGGCAACAGTCTAAGGCAAGAAGGAGAAAGAGCCAGAAGCATCATAAAAACCAAGGAAGGCCCGAGAGTGCTGACTGGCCCAGGCCTATGCCCAGGACCTCTGCAACAGTCTGTGTGCACTTCCCTGCACCAGCCACCAGAACCTGGCCCCTACTCACCCATGCTAACCAACTTGGGCCTGTGTCCAGGTAGGAGCTGTCTGCTGGCATGCGCTCCCCTGTGACCAGCCACCAAACATGGCCCCAGCATGCCCAGGCTGACCTACCCGGGCCCATGCCCGGGACCTCTCCAACTATGTCAGCCTGTGCTCCCATATGCCAGCCACCAGAACCCGGCCCCACCTGCCTAAGCTGACAGACCCGGGCCTGCACCCAGGCAGGACCTCTCCTCCAGCTTGCGCCCCAGTGTTGCCAGCCACCCAAACCCCGACCATGCCCACTCACTCTGACCATCCCAGCCTGCGCCCAGTTGCAGCAAGAAGCTGAGCATAGCAGCCAGACCCAGCCAGGCACATCTGGAAGGGATCAAGACTGGTGGATCTAGACCCAAATTTCGATAGTTGCTAACAGTATAACTTCACCAAAGT
>PVKN010011577.1:0-21514 GCA_004027915.1 Capromys pilorides | reverse complement strand
ATCCATTAGACTGTCAAAGCATTTTCCATCAATCTTTATAAAACATATAGGCCTCTTCTTAGTCACTTCCTATATAAAATAAACTTTCCTTTTTCTTATCTTGCTTTGAACTTCTTTTTTGTCATTTCTGTTCATTTTAATGACAAAAATATAAAATACCAATGAAACAATCTCAAAACAGATTAGTAGGACAGTTATAATAGTTAATACACTGTATACTGTTATCTTCATAGCAGTTATTCAGAGGCCATGATCCAGACATGGTATCTTGTTTACACATTATTAGTACAAACTTTTCTTCTTCATGAATTAAGAGAAAGTAGCTGTTTATCTATCCTAACTTATATATATATATATATATATATATATATATATATATATATATATTTCACAACAAAAAGGTCCTTGTTGAGGGGTCTGCATGCTTTGCTTCAGGCTTTTCCCTCTGGCTCTAAAGCCATCAGCTTCTTGGGGCAGGGTGTGTAGTGCAGAGTAAATCACCTATTGGCTAGTCTTTCTGGAACAACACACAAAGTACAAATAAGAGATAAAGCCAGTGTACTTTTTTTGGGGGTGGGCAGGGTCTCACTGTGCAGCTCGGACTCATAGTGATCCTCCTGTTTTCAGCCTCCCTGGCGCTGGGATTACAGGCATGTGCCACCATACCTGGACTCCATTGCTGGCTCAGTGAGCCCTGAGGCAGGAATGCCACAGTATGTGGTGTAGCCAGCATCTTCTTGATTCCTTTGTTTTACCCTTTTCTTTGACCCTTTCAGGTTCAGAATGTCCCTTAGATTTGAGGGACTGATCAGGTCTGCAATGTCCCAAATAATATATGACATCAGCTAAATAAAACGATGCAAATGGGATGATTTCGGGGATGCAGGAAGATCAAAGACCAGTCACAGAATCCCAAATGTTCTCAGGGTTAAGACCAAGAATTCTCTGAGCAACCCGTATTTACTCAGCTGTCAGAAGAAGGGAGGGGAACAATCAAGACTAGTGGAACTAATCCAGGTCTTCTCTAAGTAAGGGATTAAGCTAATCCACCCAGCAGTGAGATTCCTGAGGCCACAGTCTATCTAGATGAGGCTGGACACTGGTGTCCCTGGCTGTGATCCTGCCTTATTCTTTGAGGCTTTCTGGCTTCGCCCACCGTTACAGGGCTCAGTGGAAACCAGACTCCCAGAGGTTCCCTTACCATGGGGTCACTGCTCATCTCCATGCAAGGAGCCTTGGCCTTAAACCTGATCCCTAGTAAACACAGAAACCAGTTGGTTAATTGAAGTCCTACACAGGGCTGCTTCATAGTGGTCTCCACCACACCCCGACTCCCTACCTCTCTCCTACAAGGGTCACTGTGATTACATGGGATCCAGCTGGGCCTCAGTGTGGTGCCCTGGGGTCCATCTTGCCTGCCTCAGATCCTTCGCTTGATCACATCTGTCGACCTTTTTCTGGTTAAGGTCACATTCATAGGCTACAGGGATCAGATCGAAGTTTAGAGGCTTCAGAAACTGGGGGACTGGATTCAATGGTGTTATTCTGGCTCCAATGCCTTCCTTACAGCATGGAATGGCTGAAATGCAGGAGATGGGGTCCAGGGATAGAGCAGGTGGATCTAGGAAAGTTGTTCTGGCGACCAAGGTTAGCTGGGGAAACCTAGGGTGAGTCCTCTCAACCTCATTCATACAGGAGCACCTCCTACAGAATGAGTGTGTGCATGTTCATCTGCGTGTGCGTGTGCGTGTGCGTGTGTGTGTGTGTACTTCAAATATTGCTACTTTAAAGTTTGTGGTCTTTCTTCTCTACAGGAACCTGAACCTGAAACTCAACCTGCAGCTACTGTAAGTAGTGGATGGGCAGTGGTTGGAGGTTTCATTTGAGTGGTGGTATGGGTGGTAAGTGGGAGCAGTCGATGCCCTGTTATTTGCATAATCCAACATGTTGAAAGGCTTGGGGCTTAGCCCAGTGATAGAACAAGCGCCTAGACGACTCTGGAGATGATGCCCAGCACCAGCAGGAAGAGCACTAACAGACAGCCCAAGTTCATCTCCATCCCAAGGCTCGGGGAGAGTCTTCTCTGTTTCCTTTGCAGCTCCATGGGGGGCCTGCAGGCATTGGCCTGGGCCCATCTTTCTGTCTCTACAGCCACCAGCTTCTTGGGTTGGGACTATAGCTTGGAGAGAAATGGCTGCTGGGTTTTCTGTAGTGAGGACCAGAAAGTACTAATGAAAGATGAAATCCCTCCATGTCCCTGCTTCTGTTGTCCCATTTGACCGTGAGTGTCTCACGTCCCCTTTAGAGGCCTTTGTGATTGCAAGGGACCTACTGTGCTTCAGTGTGGCCGCCTCAGGCCCATCTCCCCAGCCTCAGATCCTTCACTTAATCCCATCGGGAGACTCTGTGTGGTGAGAGTCACATTCATAGGTTTCAGCGTTCAGGTCAGAGTGTGGATGTTTCCAAGCTTGGGGGCCTGAGGCTACAGGGTGTCATTCTGGCTTCAGTGCCTTCCTTACGACATGGAGAAGCTGAAAGGTAGGTTTTGGCATGCAACATCAGATAAGAAAGATCTAGAGAGATTTCTGTGGCAACCAAGGTTACCAGGAAAAACCCAGGCATGAGCCCTGTTGACCTCAGTCATGTAGAAGTATCCCTCCACAATGAGCGTGTATGTGAGTGTGCCCTCATAACACCCCCATATTAAACTTTTTGATGTCTTTTTCACAGGCTCCTAAGGGAACACCCCAATCTTATGTAAGTGGTGTGTGTGTGGCAGTTGGAGGGTTCATGTACAATGGTGGGGTTTGGTGAGTGGCAGCTGTTGGTGATACCTCTGACTTTTGTAATTAAAAAGAGTCCATCCTGAAGCTGAAATTTCAAAAATACTCATGAAAATGAGAATAATTTTGAAAGGAGCTTTCAACTTATTACAGTCCCTTCAGTGCGAGCTAAATGTATGGCCTTCCCTTGCGACCTAGAATACTTTAGTGTCCGCCCAGAGTTCCTTCCATGGCAGTGAAGGCCCCCTGATGGGGAGCACTGGGCCGTTTTCCCTTGGTATTGAAGGAACCCAATAAAGTTGCCCTGGCTTCCTCTAGAAATCGTATGACTCCCTGGCATGGTTTGGAGTTGGCAGCTCTCTGCCGTCACTGGCTGACCTGTCCCTTTCCTCCCGACAGCTGATCCCTTTCTTCAGCTCAATCCCAGGTGGGATGAAGCCATCCAAGGTGATCACTGTGTCAGGCACCGTGCCCCTCAGTGCTAAGAGGTAAATCAGGGCTGCCAGGGCTCTCTGGCTCCTGGAAATAAGGGGTAGGGGATGGGGTCCAGAGCTGGGGGACAGAGAGAGTCCATGTGATCTGCCCTCCCCAGGTTCCATATCAACCTGCGTGCTGGGAATGATGTAGCCTTCCACTTCAACCCTCGATTCAGTGAAGGATGTGTGGTCCGAAACTCTCACATCAATGGCTCCTGGGGGCGAGAGGAGCGAAGTCTGGCAGGCAGCATGCCCTTCGCCCCAGGACAGAGCTTCACGGTAAGATGCTGCAGCCTGGAGCTCAAGGCTCCCTGGGAATAGGTGGATAATGGGTGAGGGAGCCTGGGGGCACCTTGAAATGGTTGGGGACCGATGCTTCTGATTCTAGGGTCATACCACATTGAAGAGAGTTGTGCAGCAAATTATCATCATGCTATGATTATTGTCCCACACAGAAGTGTTACTATCTTCTCTTAATAGTTAAGCAAACCAAATCAAGAGGCAAGTTCCTTGCCAAGGGTCACATCTCATTTGTGTGACATTGAAATCAAGAATGAAGCACCTGTCATGGACTTGCAGTCATGCTCGCTATAGGCATCTGTGAGCTATCTGAGTGGGCGCCCTTACTGTAGAAAATACCAGTATACATAGATGCAGGAAGCAGGAAGAGAGAGCAGGTCCTACCCATGGGCTGCAGTTTGGCTGGGGAGGAGCCAGGAGACCAGGGCCCAAGCCAATCACCACACATCAGGACAGAGGCTCTGGGTTGGAGGGACCCTCACTGTGGGGGCCATGTGCAGAGGAGGAAGGGACTGTGCAGAGCTGCGCTGCTAGTGGAGAGAGAGTGAGAGGTGTGGGGTGTGGCCCCAGGCCTGAGCACCCTGCCTAGACATTCAAGTCACACACGGAGCTAAGAAAGACAAAAACAGAAACAGCCAAGTACCATGGTACATGGGGCTGTAACTGTAGCACTCTAGCAGGTCACAGCAGAAGGGTCCCAAATTTGAGGCCAGCCTAGGCAATTTAGTGACTTAGGGAGACCTGTCTAAAGGAGAAAAATCTAAAAACAGGGAAAGGTATGTAGCTCAGCATGAAGGTGGTTTCCATAGTACCACAGGAAGGAAAGAAGGAGGGAGGGAAGGAAGGAAGGAAGGAAGGAAGGAAGGAAGGAAGGAAGGAAGGAAGGAAGGAAAAAGGGAAGTAAAGAGGAAGATAGGCAAAAAAGAAGATAAAGAAAGGCAAAGAGAGAGCAAGAGGAAAGAAGGAAACAGTAACAAAAAAAGGAAGAAAGGAAAGATAAAAATAAGGAAGGAAGGAGGGAGTGAGGGAAGGAAGGAAGAAGAATACAAGAAGGTTGGTCTATGGTGGCTGGGTCTTGCCCTAGCCATTGGCACTGTCCCCCTGGCATCTGCTTATGCAGAATTTATGCCCTGGAGGACTGCACTCTGCATCTGGGTGGGAATGACAGGTGCAGAGTTCTGGGGCTTGAAGGGAGCTTGGATTTTACTACAGGGAAAAGCCATGATGGGACAACAGCAGGGACACTGCCTTTGATTGATAGGTAGCTGTGTGACCTTGGGGAAGTGTCTTTCAGCCAAGGACATCATTGGGTCTTTGCAGCCCCATTTCTTCATCTTCAAATGGGGCTTAGAATCCCAGGATCTCAGAGTTGTGGGAATGGACAGAGGGAGCCTCTGTGCACATTAGGACAGTGCCATGCTTATGAGTGTGACCATCACATTTGGACGCTGACTGCCTCCTGGAGAAGGTCCTGGGCTGGAGAGGACCAGTCAGTGGGCTGCTGCTGCTGGAGTGTCCAGGCAGGCACACAGGGAACACAGATGACACCAGCCAGCTCTGCTGCCCTGGTAGCCTGAGGAGGCAGTTGGTCCTGTGGGAGGGGTCTGAGAAATCTTGTCAGATGGGACTGGGTCCTGAGGCACCTGGCAGTGACACAGGAGCAGCGATGCAGACTGGGGGCAGCACTGCAGGCAGGGAACAACACACTCTGTGCTCCCAGGGCAGAGAGCACAGGGTGTTTAGGGAGGAATGGGTCCTTCATGGGGGGTCGGGGGGGGCTACTTGGAGGAGAGGAAGGAGTTAGGAAGGAGGTGCCCCAAGCCTGCAGAAGGTTGAGGACTTTCTCAATGGAGTGTGACTGGCAAGACCTCTCTGTCTAGGTGGAGATCATATGCGAAGCCAGATGCTACAGGGTGACCCTGGATGGCCAGCACCTGCTGACCTATGCCCACCGCCTGCCCTACCTGCCAGCCATCAGTGACCTGGAAATAACTGGAGATGTTGTGCTTACAGAGGTGCAGGTCCAGTTGGGCTCCAGAGTTCACTGAAGGGCTGGAGACACTGCTGTCTGTGTCTCTTCCCTGCCATGTCTTCTTCTCAGCTTCTGGGCCCTGCTGTCCTAACAGGTGGTACCCCCACGTGTGTCACCCAGGGGAGCCTCCAGATCCATTCCTCCTGGCAGTGAGGGAGGACTGAACCTTCCATGCACTGGCCCAGGCCCATGCTCCATAAGGCCCTCAAACCCCTTTCTCTCCTCTGTGCAATCCACGCTAGTCCAAAGCCACAGCTACGCAATGGAGGGACCAGGTGTTCTCCACAGTCCCCATTCCTGTGACCTTCACCTTCTCTCCCTGGCTTTGCCACCTGCTGCAACCCTGCTCCCTCTGGGAGGCTGCCTGGTGACATCCTGCTGGCTTTGGCCCACTGAGCAGCGCTTTCTCAGCACTGAGGACTTCTCTTTCCTATCATTCTTAAAATAAAAAGCAATGCTGTTGTTGCTGGCATGCACTGAAGGGATGATTATATTAGTACTGTGTCTAGAGACATTGTGTAGTCTGGTTTGGGCTTTCCCTTTGGCGGAAGTGGGATGGGACAGCACAGGTTCCCTTTGGGAAGGAGCGTTCCGTTACCCACACTGACCCCCAGGGTATTCCTCACAAAGCCCACAGGGTGCTAGAGAAGGCACCTGGCGTATGTACGCTGCTGGCCTAGGTCTCTAATGCAGGAATATCGGTAGCTGGGTGAAGCTGGGAAACATCTCCATGCTACTGAGAGGAGAAAAGGCCGGGACAGAGTGGGTGGAAGTCAGGAGAGAGCCAAGAAGCCTGGCACGCTGTGCCTGAGTAGGAGGGGAGCCACTGGAGGGCCTGACATGAGGAGTAGAGATGCAATGGCTAAGTTCCTCAATACCAGGATCTGCCAATGTCGGGGAAGCATAAGGGAGCCTAGGCAAGTGTCTATGTGATGCCAGTCACCTGCTAATTCCTTCTAGAGCTTGGTCCCTAGAAACCAGTTTAGGCTTCGCAGTGTGGTCCTCAGGCAGCAGGAACCCAGGAAACTGCTTAGAATGCACTGTCTCAGGCCCCGCCCCAGATCTCCTAAATGCAAATCTGTCCTTTAGCCAGATCCCAGGAGATTTCCTGTGTGTGTTTGTGTAGTGGACCAGCGCTGGTCCGCGAAGACTGTACAGACTTCTTCTGTTCTGCCATCCAAGCTGTCCTGAGTTGCCGAGCCCACTCTGTGTCTCCACATTGGAGCGACTGTTGCCCCGAGCAGGACAGGAAGGAGAGGCAAAGCCAGGAAAGGAGCCTGGGTGCTGGGGAACAATCTGGAGCCAGGCCAGCCTTGGCCGGACAGCCCCTCCCCTTCCTCGGTGCCTTTCTTGGTTCTGAGCAGGAGACACAACTCCATCTCCTATAGCACTCCTAGCTGGCTTCCCACCCACATGAGCCCCTGTCTCTCACGTGGGCCAGGATGCCAGCTACCCTTCACCTCACCTCGCTCTCCTCCTGTAGGAGACCATGTCTATCTTTCCCACGTGCCAAATCTCCATTGTCCAAATCTCATGAAATACGTGGCAATAGAACAAAATCTGTCGCCTCGCTCTGTCCCCATTTTGCACAAACATAATACTCCATGCACTACCAGCTCAAAGAACATAGGACTTGGCTGTTCTCTGTGGGGTGCTTTGTCCAGGTGCTGGTAGAACCCACTCAGTGTATGACTTGGAGCAGCTCTTGCTACCAAAAGGGCGCACGCGCACGGACGCACGCACACACACACACACACACACACACACACACAGAAATACACGTGATGGTTAGCATAAAATGAATGTTATGCAAATATATTCATCAAGTAATTATACAGGATAGCTCAAGTTGCCCTGTCCCTAAAACAGAGAAGAGTGTTTTTAATGCGGAAGCATAAATGCTGTCCTAGGGCAGCTAATCACAGATTGCATCAATGGGATCTCTTGGTCATCTCTCAAAATGGCATTTAGTAGTAACTTCTGTCTTCCTGTCATCCATGTGCCAGCCTGGCTTACATTATCTGCAAGGGGTCCCCAGGAATGGAAGCTGAAGGCACATCCAGCCAGGGCAGGACTCTGCTTGTCAGTCAAGTGCTGGAGCCCACGGGGCTTCCGTGTGGCACTGGTGTGGTCACTCTATTCCTTCTCCAATCCCGTGACCTTGGCTCCAGAGCCGCCTCCATCCTCAGCGTGCTCAGCACCAGCAGCTTCGTCTTCCCTGTGGGTCCCCAAAGCTGGAGGGCACCTGAGGCTGCTTTCCAGGTCCTCTTTCACCTCTGAGGGAAGGATGGCACCGAAGCTCTTCATGACAGCACTTCTGGCTCTTGAGGGAAGCGGAGGCCAGATGCTGATTCTGAGGTCCTCAGGCGGTTCTTGGGTTGCACCATTAAAGGACCTGAGCCCCACAGTGAGAAAGCTGCTTTCCTGTCAAGGATCCCTGAAGCTCTCTGGTGACCTGGAGAAGAAAGGCTCTGGTTGGCTGCACCTACCTCAGCTGTGTGGTCCTCCCTCCCCCGGAGTCTGAGACTACAGCTGATGGCCAACAGTGTTACCCATGGAGCATTTCCTAGCCTTTCCCCTCCTTTCTCATAGCTGTAAACGTATGTGAGAATAATTGCCGTTCTACCATACATGATTATCTGATATATGCATGCAAAATTGGAAAAAGAAAGAAAAAAGTTATAAGAAATTAAGGAAAGAGAAAGAGTCAAAAAAAAAAAAAATGAAGAAAGAAGATGAAAAACCAAAAATAAGGATTAACTGCTCCTTTCCGTTTCCAGCAGGAATTCACAGTACCATTATCCAAACCATCCTGCTTATATACACCGATGGATCTCTTCCCCCGACTTCCTCTCCTGAACTTGTCATCTCAGTAATTCCTTCTAAATCTTGGAAGTAACCCAAATGCTCATCAACTGAAGAATGGATAAGGAAGATGAGATATTTTTACACAACAGAGTATTGTTGTGTAATGAAAAGGATAGATATGAGGCTTTTATCAGTAAATGGGTGTAATTAGAGACCATGCTCTTAAGTGAAATAAATCAGACCTGCATGTCAAAGAAAGTGTTGTCTCCTTAATGTGAGAACCTGAAGGAGTGAATGTTATTGTTTGTATCTAGTTGTCCCCCCAAAACCTCATGCAAATCATGGGGCTGTCCAGCATGCTGCTCAAGGGGTGGGGCCAAAAGGCCTGGGCAGGGATTAAGGGGTGTGGCCAAGAGAGGCACAAACCTTTATTTTTTATTTTTTATGATTTTTATTATTTTTTTATTTTTAATAAGAAATAAGTATGATAGTTTCAAAACACATTAGTAGTGCATTCATAATAATTGACACAATGAATATTGTTGTCCTCATAGTAGTTATACAGAGCACAGGGTGTAGACGTGATAATTTTTCTAATCCATATTAGTAGGGGAGGAAAAAAAGAAAAAAAATTCTTCTCTTTGTACAAAGCGGGAGTAATTGTATACATAGTCCAACGTTCCATAATTATAGTGGGTTACCGGTAAAACTGGCAATGTTGGAGCCTGTTGGTTTAAGCCTCTTACAGCTCATCATACTAATCTAGCTCTGCGTTCTATTCCTCATAATTAAGCTTTTCTGCTGGGTGGTCAAGGGCAAGTTAAGGCCTGACCTGTATAATAGATCATTCATCTTTTCTATCTCCCAGGGTCAAATCCCTTCAGGATTAACTTTGGAGCCATGTACCGTGCTTTGTAGAACTGTTGCCAGTGTCAGCCATCGGGACGAGTCATGGCCATTACTTGACCAGTTTGCTCTCTGTGAAAGCCTGAGAGAATGTCCTCTCTCTAGGTGACTCTCCTTAGGCACACTATCCTTCGTTTATCCCTTTCCTCTGAGGTCCCTTAATCTCCTTTAAACTGTGTCATGTCAGAGGGCCCCCCTCCAGGTGGCGGTTTGCTCGGAGGTTTGGAGTGAATCATCAGGACACAGCAGCATAGTCTCAAGGTCTTGCTATGTAATTCAGACTGCTTTAAATTATGAAACCTCCAGGAACTGTGAGCTAAATAAACTTTTCCCTCTCTAAGCTTGTGTGTCAGGTATTTGTGCCAGGAATGAGAGAAGAGTAACTAAGACAGATAGATATGAGGCTTTTACCAGTAAACGGATGCAATTAGAGATCATGCTCTTATGTAAAAGAAATCAGACCCACAAGCGCAAAAATGTGTTGTCTCTTTAGTGTGAGAACCTGAAAGAGTAATTAAAGTCAGAAGGTACAATAGATACCGAGAAAAGGCAATGAGCCTGTTGATTTTCCACTAATAACAATTCACAGTGCCTTTCTGGAGACTGTCATCCAGCTGCCAGGGCTGTGAAGCTGGGCAGAACCAGGGAGCCACAGCGCTGGCCCCTCTCATTGTCACAGGAAATGACCAGAGCTTCTGCTGTGAGCAATGGAGACTGGCAGGCCAGGGTCCCGATCACATTTTCAGATTTATAGCATAGTCGCCTTGAGATGGGTTTCTCAGGGTGCGACCCATTGCACTTGGAGGCCACCTGTGCTTTCAAAAATGTTCTCAGCCCTAGTCCTTCAGATTCATCTCGGAGGGGATCAGCTCTGGTGCCTTGCACTGACTCTGGGGAAGGAAGCCGGGTCCCTGGGCTCCTCGCAGAGGCTGCTTGCGGTAGGACTGGCTTGGCGAGGGCTCCTCAGGGACCACGCAGTGTCCGACTCTCTCTCCTCCTCTGGACAGAAGGTGCACAGCACCAGCGAGCAGCTGCCCCTGTGTCCTCTGTGGACCCGCAGTTCAAAGTGAATATCGTCGGTCACACGCTGTACCAGGCCCAGTTCTCAGCGCTGTTAATCCTGCCTCGCTCTGCCAGGGTGGTGCTGTGAGCACAGTTTACAGAGGAGCAGCGCAGCGGATGCGCCACAAGTGAAGCCATTTCTAGACCCCGTCAGCAGACCTGTCCTGAAACGGACAAGAGTCCAAAGTGCAGTAAAGCTCAGGCTGGGGGCTGAGGAATGACTCCGTGGAACAAGGTCCTGGGCTCACAGTGTGAGACCATACTGTGAGGACTGTGAACAGAACAGAATGTAGAACCCGGGGCAGCCGGGCAGCCGGGGAGGAAGAGGAATGGGCACCAACAGGATCCCAGCCTCAGCCCCTCGCTGTGCGGCGGAAGCTGCAGGGAGTCTGGGAGGACACAGGGCTGAGGCCACCTGCAGCAGTGGCTGTGAGCGCTCAGCACGCAGGGAAGGCACAAAGCCCGGTGTCTGCTGGCCCCTGGGGTCTCGCTCTGTGCGTCCAGGAGCACCAGGGCGGTCCCCAGGAAGGGGAGCTTCCCCGTGACTGTGGGGATCCCGTGACTTCCACTGTGGGGTCCAGTGGGGATGGCAGAGGCTGGCCCCACCTCTTGGAAGCAGTTTGAGGCTTGGGGGTTCCTTGCTGCTGTGGCTTCTGGGCCGTGAAGCAGAGCTGCGCTGGACTCACGCTGCTGTAGGCCACCCGCCCGCTCCTCAGCGGTGACCCTCGTGGGCGCCTGGTTCTAGGCTTTCAGTCAACTATTTATTACATTTCTTAGTATTTCAATCTTTGTTCTCCTCATAGTTTTACTGATTTCATCTGCTTCTTAAGAGAAGCTATACTTTAAGCTATCTTTTTCATACTGTGAACGTACAGAATACGTTTGTTGTAAACAATTCTCCCAAATACTGCTTTCAAGTCCTGACTATGTAGAAAGAATATTTCTTTACTGAAGATGCCATGAGATTCTTCTTTCATATCACTGTCTAGGAGCAATAGGCTGAAGGCCTTGATTTGAAAAACTTTTTCTGGAACCTGACCTTGTCCAACCAAGTTCCAGTTCTTCAACATGGACAGCACAAAGTCATGGAACACAGTTCGCATCCCAGGAAGGCCCCTTCTGCAGCTGAACCCAGTGCACCTGTCCCTGACTAGGTTCTGAGCCCAGTTTCCCTCCTCTGCCTCCCAGTTTCTGGGCTCAGCTCTTTGCCCAGTGAGTGGTCTTTGCCAGGAGAATGTAGGATCTTTTCCTTGGCTCCCAGCCTTGTGATTCCTACTGGTGCTAAGGAGAGCATCCAACTCCCACACACGAAGCAGGAGGCTTTGGCTGGGGCCCTGGCAGCTGCCGCAGTGCTGTCCTCAGCAGCCTCGCTCCTCCTCTGCTCTGCATTTCCCAGCAGCTCCTTGCTCACCCTGAGCACCCACGCTGCATAGGTACATGCTTGTACACACACGTACCCTTACCTGTGCGTGCAGAGCTCTTTTATGCCTTATATGTATGGGGGGCACCTGAGGGACTCTCCCTGAAAGAGGAGCAACTGTCCGCATTTTGGCTGAGCCTGCCCCCATTTCCATGTGCTGATGTGTATGCAGCTGTCTAGGCCAGGCCCTTATTCCTTCCTTTGTCTTTACGTAATGCATATATGTCTAGCCATGGGGCGGGTGGGAGGACCTGACAATGGCAGGGATATTTTCCCGAACCCCCATCTGCTGCTCCCTGGTGTGTGGGATTGAGCTAGGAAGAAGAGGCAGTGACCCCACACTGTTGGCTGGGACCCAGCCTTGAGATAGAGGCTACGACTTCCTGAGGCTTCAGAGATCACACGTCAGAGCTGAAGCACAGACCACAGAACACTAGACACTCTATCAGTTATCGTGCAGATTACCCTTTCTGCATAGCTGTCTCTCTGTCCACTGCAGAGGTGCTTACAGGCCTCCTACCTAGCCCAGCTCAGGACACTCCCCTACTCCCTGCCTCTCTCCCAAGTCACTCATCCTTAAGCCACTCTTTTCTTCAGGAATGAGTAAAACCTGGATTGGGATTGAGTCATGGTCTTTGCTCTGCATAGCCACCATCATGAGTGGACGTGGCACTTACTCATAACCACAAATATTTGTCCTCATAACTACAAATATGCCTTAGTGTCTTTTTTCTCACTGTGGGTTGCACTGAATGTGCCAGACTGGAATTAACTCAGCAGGATTCCAATAATTTGTTCGTGGGACTGTAAATATAAACTTCTGGGACTGAGCTGAGGACCAGGATGGGCTCTCTACATAAGCCACCAACATGAGTTCTTCTTATTCCTGAGCCCAACTGCTCTCTGTTGGCTCTTCTGGCCTCCCTACTCATCGGTAAGACAGTGAAAATAGCTTTCGTACGTCCAGTGCTCATTCTGCCGACTGTGAGTATCTGACTCGCACTAGCTCCTCTAACCCCACAGCATCCTTGGAGAGCAGCCTGTCATCAGCTTCACTTTCCATGTGAGGAAAATGAGGCTGGGGGAGCTGCAGTGACTGGCACGATTTTGCTCAGCAACTCTGGCCCCTGCACCCAACACCATGGAATTGAGCACACTTCCCTCACCTCTTGTGCGGCCTCTAAGAGCTTGCAGCACCAAGCCTTATTATTCATGACCTGTAGGAGGGAAAGTACAACGTCCTCTTGTTCCATGGTCCTTGAGCCAAGCTCTCAGCCTGGCATCCAACTGGGCAGAAAGCGTGTTTCCTGCTGACAGGGAGCTCTGGTCCCAGATTCTTTAAGAAATTGATGTTTCTGTTGGCCTCAGAGACTGAGACCCTTGAAGCCATCAGAGTGAGGCCTCTCCCTTGTATGGTGCCAGGGAAAGGCCCCGTGTCTTCTTCTGGCCACCTATTTTGGTGAGATTTAATGTATTCTTTCATATGCACTCTGAATTTGTAATCTTCATGACCAAAAAACTTAGTTCCGCGTCAGAGGCCTGTTGAAAATGCAGATATCCTTGCCCAACCCCAAAACAAAATCATGCAAGGTTTTTGCCTCACTACCTTGTAGGACATGCTCTGCACAAATATTTTTCTTATCTTCAGTTGGCTTGTATGCTTTAGGTTCTAGTCCTTTTGAGAGTCGCAGGGTGCTGGCACCTGCTGATAGATACCCCTCCTGTTTCCTTCAAATCAGCTGATGCCTGTAGGAGGGTCCTGAGTTCTCTCAATGATGCCAATCCGTCCCTCTGGCCTGTGCAGATAGGAACTGGGCAGAGAGAGGGCAGAGGTGGCAGGCCCTGCAGCCTGAGCTGGGCTCTCACGTTTATCCCTGCTTTGCCTTCTGCATTGTGCTCTATGATATCTCCTCCAACCAGAGCCTCAGCCCTCCCCAGAAGTGATGCCATCCCAGTCAGTTTCAAGCCCTGCTTGCTGGAGAAGTGTACTCAGAACCTGCATGGTACAGAAGGACAGGCCTGGGTACATGTGCCTTGGGCTCTGGTTGTCCTAGATCTGCTCCCATAAAATCTGGCCATCCTTTCATTTCCCTGTACCTGACCCCAGTGTGGGAGGCCTCCTTCTACTGGGAGAAGTCAGCGTGAGAGCTTGAAGAGGCACCTTTGGTGTGGGGCAGAGCTCTCTGGGCATGTGGGCATGTGCCTGTCTTTCCAGCATTACAAGGCTTAGGAGCAGAATTTCAAGTTAAAGGACACACAGGGGAACTCAGTGACTTAGGGTGATGCCATGTCAAGATGACAAACACAATAAGGTGATGTGGCTTTGTGTGAAGGAGAGGTGTGAGGGACAAACACGGCGGAGGGGGGGCCCGGACGGCTTGGGCAACAGCATCCTGGCCCCCAGCAGGGCCTTTGCTTGGGTCTGAAGGAGACAGGCTCTGCCTCCTCCAGAGCATCCTGGTTGGCTGCACCACAAGAAGGGCCCTGTGCTCTCAGCAGAAAGAGATGTGGGTGCCCTTCACTTCATCCCATTCCCCTCCTACAGAGGCCACATCTTGTTTTCCCAGATGCAAAGTTATCACTGCCCAAACCTAATCAAAAGGTGACAGCAAGGGAAATTCTTACCTGATGAGGCATGGTTGACAAAACCCTGACTGATGAGGTGACCCTGGGGCAGCACCCCTCACCCACACAGCGAGAGTTGCTTCCTGTGGAGGCGCAGCTCCTGGTCCCCACTGCTCACCTGCCCACCACCCTCTTTGGATGAGCACAAAACTACATTCAGTGGTATGTCAAGGGAGAGTCCGTGGTCTGGCTGCTAAGTTTCTTTGTGGGGTACTTTGTTTAGCTGGGGCACAACCCAGCCACACTAGGACGTGTCTGCTGTCCCTGCAGTGCAGCCACGCTCAGTGTGCATGTGTGCGTGCACATGTGCGTGGGCACACACACACACACAGACAATTATGAAAATGAAATACATTTTGTAAAAGCTTTTTCATGAAGGATACATACAAGGAAGGCTCCAGTTCATCTTGGGAGAAGACAGGGATGTTTTAATACAGAGACATAAATATTGTACACAGAGCCCTAAAATCACAGTGGCACAATATTGTCACCCTCGATGGTCACTCAAAGTACTGCAAACAGAGGAAGCTTGGTGCTCCGCTCAGCACTAGCATTGCACATATATATCCTAGGAGCCCAGTAGGTGTGGTTGTGTTTATTCTTTCGTTTGCCCATTTCATTGTGTGTATGTGTGTGTGTGTGTGTGTGTGTGTGTGTGTGTGTTCACGGATGGAGATGGCTCTAACCACTCTAGGACACTGCTTGGTGTTAGCTCACATAAAATATAAGTGACAAAAATTGATGATTTTGATCCCCTTCAGTGTGCAGTTCCGGTTGCATTCAGAATATGTACACTGTTATCTGAACATCAGTTTATCCAGCTCCAGATGATTTCCATCTTCTCCAAATGAGGTTCTTGTTGTAAGTTATGAGTTGGTGCTAAAAGAAACGATGAGAAGACCTGATGAATTTTGCTCAGAGGTCTCACTGAGATTTGTCTCTCTCAAAGTGAGCCCAGAACTCCCAGACCATCTCAGCTTTATTTTGGGCTAGTGAACGTGATCATGTGAGGACGGCATTTTCTATCTACCTTTTCCCTATCACTAGGTTCACACAAATGCTAATTAAAAACATTCCAAGCAGGGGAGGAGACAACCATTCACATCCCAAGCAAGGGAGGAGATAACAAACAAGGAGCCATCAGGATAAGCTGTTCTGTGCTTCCTGAATCCCAGCTTCCAGGAATTCTCAGTAATGGACTACAAGTGTCCCTGGGCTTTGTTTATTGCTCTCTGCTTCTTGAGATGTGAATTTCTTATCTCTACAGGTTCTGTCTCCTCAAATATATCCCCTTTTTTCTCTGCCCTGGCAACTACCATCTTCATGAATTGACAGCATTTTAGGTGTAATTTTTATGACACGATCATCTTCTTTAGTTTTATGTTCATCTTCTAAGTGGAAGAAATCACACTGATTTTCACCCAGTGGCAGCAAATGCAACTGTCACTCATGTCATACCCACGGTCTCACTCTGACACCTAGTGCGATCCTCCCATGGTGCTGGTCAGCGCAGGCAACTGCAGCTCCCAGGCCATCCACAATCACAGGAAACCAGAGTCCTGATGCTTGCTGGGTTACTAAGCATCCTGCAGGTCAGGCCAAGTGTATTCATCACATCATCAATTATCTCATATTTGCATTATGATGCATTTCTTGGGGAGCAACCCGCAGAGGATGCGATGTCTCCCACAAGAGACTGAATGTCTAAAGGGAAAGCCAGGTCCCATCTAGTGTTCTCCGAAGCTGCTTGGAGTGGGACTCGGATGGCAAGAGCTGGTCCATGACATTCAGGTCATCCCGCTGACCAGACACGTAACCCAGGGCTCGGGCAGGAACCCAAGAGACTCTGGCAGTACACTTTCCAACACAGGGTACACAGCACAGTAAGCCTATGCCTTTTCCTTTTGACCAATAATGTTTGCCTCTCTGGAGAGAGGCTGCTCCCTGGTGAAGCATCTAGATGGCAGGAGGGTAGTGTGGCGGTCAGCAGCTCAGACACCCTCGCTAGGTTGCTTGGCCTGAGTACCAACACTGACGTGTCCCTGCTGTGTGACCTTGGACAATGTACCTGCTGTCACTGTGTCTCATTTCTTTCTTAGTACAAAAGGCTTGATTAACTATACCCCACTCACCAAGGTGATGGAGAACTAACACATCTAGAAAAGTGCAAAACCAACACATAATCAACACTCCTCAGCTCTTTCCTTTAACAACTACAGAAATTTGCTGTGTGCTTCCTCCTCACAAACCGTGATGGCCCCAACTCTATGTCTTCCCTGTGCAACATGAGCTGCTCCAAGCCAGGTCCTCCCAGTACCCACAGCCTGAAAGGATCCCAGCACCGCATGAATGACTCTGGCCATCACTGTATTTCTCAAATGCCTCTGGTCTCCTGCTCTCTTCTTAATTTTTGCTGTTCACAATACAGGTATGAACACAAGGGTCTTATATGATTAAATGTAGCAGAAGTGGCCCTGAAGTTTCCCCAGATGAGACTGTAAAAAGTTTTACAAAGTCTCCCACCTTTCCACTTAGATGCTCTCTACTGGAATCCAGACAGGGAACTTCAAGGGTCAGAGTCAAAGGCCACACACCCTGTTTGGTCCCATTGTGCAGCTGAGTTCTCAGCTATTGACAGCAGCCATAGGAGGGCAAGTGAGCAAGTAGCCTGTCAAGGGTTTCTACCCTCCCCTCCAAACTCAAATTCTGCAAGATTCCTCCCTCCCTATCTTCTGGACCTTGGACTATACAAACATCCTTCCTTATCTACAGTGGGCACCTTGGTTTAGCGTTCAGAGAGCTGGCACCTGCTGATAGCTGCCTCTGCCTCTTACAGGAAACCAGCTGGCACCTGGGAGAGGTCCCTGGGTGCTTGGAGTGACACAGCTCCTTTCTCCTTCCAGGCCCTGCTGATGGGCAGCAGTAAAAGCTCAGTATAGCTCTGCAGTCTGAGTCCTGCTCCTTCCAGTGGCCCTACCTCACCTTCTAACTGAGGACCTGCCTGCTTTCTCCTCCAACTCAAGTCTTGTTCCTGATTCCCATCCTCCAAATAAGAGCTCCCACTCTGCTCTGGTGGAAGTTCTATAGCTAGGAGTCAATGACTGCCATATCCCGCCCTGTGCTGGAGGCCAAGGCT
This sequence comes from Capromys pilorides, assembly GCA_004027915.1. Lineage (NCBI taxonomy): Eukaryota > Metazoa > Chordata > Mammalia > Rodentia > Capromyidae > Capromys > Capromys pilorides. Next base: position 3,966 of record PVKN010011577.1, on the reverse strand, counting down.
AGGGTGCAGGGAGCTTAGCCATGCAGGTTTCTGGAATAGGGCCCTAAAATCTGGCTGCTGTTGTTTTCCTTATTCCCAGTCCCAGTATGAGAGCCATGTGAGGCTGAGCCACGGCAAGATGGAGAGAAGTCCATGCCAGGGCAGCAATAGGAATTTTTTCAAAAAGGCAGCACTGCCTATTTAAGCTGGTAATGCGACCCCTTAGGAGGCTGAGGTATGAGGATCCCTAGCGCAAGTCCAACCTAGTCAGTGCAGTCATGTAGCAAGACCATGTTTCCAAATGAGAAGCAGAATGTGCTTAGATGTGGATCAGAGCAAAGGCTTTTTTGCTGTCAGGAATGCTCTGTCCTGAGTGTGGCCCTGCTCTTCCCTCAAATTTTGGGCAGTGAGATGTCTTGCTGGCTTCAGGGCCAGCAGGGTGGCAGAATTCAGCAGACTCCTTCTGGAAGGCTTTCATGGTGAAGCGAGGGTTGCCAAGTCTCAATGACAGTCTTCATAGTGAAAGGAGCATGGCTGGAATCAGTGACCTGTGGCAAGGATTGGCGACCAGCATACCAGGTCTCTCAGGCAGGCTTCAGGTGCAACAGAGGCTGACAAACTCAGTAAACTCTGGTGGGAAGCCTCGAGATGGGGCTAGGGCTGCTGAGTCTCCCCAACAGTCTTCAAGGTGAGCGGCGCCAGCCAGAATCACATATTGTCTTCCGTTTACTTCAGCATGACCTATGGACTGGCATGTGGTCCATTTTAGAGTACATCCCACGTACAATGGAAAAGAATGTGTATTCAGATAGTGTTGAGTGGACCACTCTATAAATGTCTGATAAGTTCATTTGTTGAAAGGTTTTGTTTAGTTCTGCTGTTTGCTAATTTTTTGTCTACTTGATCTATCTTTATCAAATAAGGGAGAATTAAGGTCCCCTATTAAGATTGTGTTGTTAATTATTAGATTTTTCATGTCTTTCAAAATTTGCAGTATTTTAGTTGGATATTTCGCACATAAATACTTATGACTGTTACCGCTTCCTCTTAAAATTTTCTGCTACTAAGTATGGACTGATCTTCTTTATCTCATTTTACCATTCTTGGTTTGAAGTTCAGACTGCCTGGGAACAGAATAGGTACATCTGATTTTTTCTGAGCTCTTGAAGCGTGTGATATTGTTTTCCATCCTTTGACCTTCAGCCTATGAATTCCAGTTTGGCTTAAATATGTTGTTGGCATACAGCATATTGTTGGATTTTGTTTCTTGATCCACTCTACCAATCAATTATTTTAATTGGTGACTTGGGTCCATTTACATTGGTGGTTTTATCTAATATGTATAAGCTTATGTTTGTCATGTTATTTTACTGCTTTTGGTTCCCACTTTTTCTGTGTTCAATTGTTTGTCCTGTGTGTTGGGTTCTTTCTTTTGTTCTTGGAGTTGTGGTCATTTTGATGCCTTTCTTGAATACATGTTAGTATTCTGTGCAGGTTTGGTTTTGTCATCATGAATTTCAATAGTTGTTCTTTGTCATAGAAGTATTTTGCTTCTCCATTGCATTTGAGAGTTTAGAGGAGCATATCAATCTGGGTTGGAATTTGTTTTCTTATAATGCTCAAAGTTCTTTGCTCCATGCTCTTCTTAACTTGATAGTTTATATTGAGAAATCTGTTGTTATTCTGATGGGCTTTCCTTTAAATATGATCTGTTTCTTTTCTCTAGTGGCTTTTAGTGTGTTGTTTTTGTCCTGAATTCTGGGATCTTGATGATTATATGTATAGATGTAGATTTTTTTATTTTATTAATATTATTAGTTTTTTGGAGTTCATATGTCTCAGTTAACTGAATGCCAGATTAATTTTCCATTCTTGGGAAACTTTCTGCTATTGTTTTTGCATCTTTTTAAAAACTGTTATTTGTGTTGGCTTTTCCTTTCTCACTGAATCCTATTAGCCTTATGTTGTTCATCTCTGCATCATCTTTCAGCTGTTGAATTATTATTTCCTGGGTCCTTGTTGTGTTTAAGATATTTGATATTTCCTAGTTGCTTGGTGTAGTGATATCTTCAAGGTCTTCACTTTCATTTAAACAGTTTTGTCAACTTTTCACTGCATTTTTAATTTCCTGAGTATCTCTCTGACTCTGCTTTACACTATTTCCTTCCGATATTGTTCATTCAAGGCTTGCATCATTTTTCTATTCTCTTCTGTTTTTTTTATTCAGTTTTTTATGTACAAATGCTTAAGAATTCCTCCATTACAGTCATCTTTTTTTAAACCCAGGAGATTATTTCCTCTACACTCATCTGCAGTTGTTTTATTTCAGCTGCTATTATTTCAGAGACTTCAGGCCTGTGACTTCTAATGTTTTTTATTATGAATGGCTCAGCCTGCCCAGGGGGTGGGCTTGACGAGCATGTGGTGCCAAGGATTGAACCACGGTCCTTGTAGTTGCCTAAGATTTCCTAAGGAGGTGTTTTAGACCACTGAGCCATATTGCCAGCCCCGTGAATTCCAATTTTTTTTTTTTTGTATGCTTATATGTCCTGGATTTGCTCTTTTTTATCATTTTAATTTTTAATAGGAAATAACAACATGATAGTTTCAAAACATATTAGTAGTACATTCATAATAATTGATACATTGAATTTTGTTGTCCCCATAGTAGTTATAAAGAGCACAGTGTGTAGACATGATAAATTTTCTAATCTATATTAGTAGGGGAGAAAGAAAAAAAAAAAAAGAAAAACAACAACAACAAAAATTTTTTCTTCTCTTTGTTCAAAGAGAGAGTAGTTGTATATATAGTCCAATGTTCCATAATTGTAGTGAGATACTGGTGAAACTGGCATTGATGGAGATTGTTGGTAGAAGCCTCTTAGAGCTCATCATTCTGATCTAGCTCTGCGTTCTATGTCTCATAATTAAGCTTTTCTGTTGGGTGATCGAGGGCAAATTAAGGCCCGACCTATATAACTGATCATTCATCTTTTGTATCTTCCAGGGTCAGATCCCCTCAGGATTCACTTTGGAACCATGTTCAGTGCTTTGTAGTTGCAAGTGTCAGCCATCGGGACGAGTCACAGCCATTGCTTGACCAGTTTGCTCTCTGTGGGAGCCTGAGACAACATCCTCTCTCTAGGTGACTCTCCTTAGGCACACTATCCTTCGTTTGTCCCTTTCCTCTGAGGTCCCCAAATCTCCTTAAACAGAAAATTTGGGAAACCTCCGAGTTATAGCATGGTACAGCACAGGTTCTCTTATGTCCTGAGTCCTCACTGACCTTGAAGGGATAAGACCAAAATATTGGCTATCCTCATAACCCTTCTTTTCTCTAATTTTTGGACAGTTAACTTCCATTCTCAAACCTCCAGCAGAAAAGCTTCATGATACTATTACTCTATAACATAGATAATTGAGCACAACATCACTGTCTTTCTGAGTATCACACATCCTACACTTAACTTGCAATTGATACTTTCTGCCAATCACTGACATTCTAACAAATCTCTTTAGAATTTGATAAAAGCATTTACACATTTTTACACAGATATTTAGAAATCCAAGGATGTACAAAATTGTAGCCTGTCAAGCATGTGGCATTTTGCCTAGTCTCTTCCTCTCCTTTAATACCCTGTTTTGTTAATCAACTATTTACTTGAGAGGGGAGTATAGCAGTAACTGAGTTTACATTGGAAGCAGTATACATCTAAAAGACCAGCACAACACGCATTCCAATCACAGTTCTAATGTTGCACGATGCTATCATCAATGTGGAAAATCTTTTGAACGTTCCTAGGACCAATATCAAATTCATCCTGTGTACATAAGTGTATGGTTTTGCTCCTGCTGTGTTTCCTCTCTTTTCTGCTTTCAGTCACTTCATTGTTTAATCCATAAGTCTTTGATTTTCATTCAGCTGTGTTATGCCTTTCCATTTTTATTTCTTCTTTAGATTTCTTATACTAGGGAGACTATATGATA
>PVKN010011576.1:0-21477 GCA_004027915.1 Capromys pilorides | reverse complement strand
ATAAGATGCAGGTTCAAGGATACATAGTGGCAGGCATATAGGATGAAATACACACAAATCTAATATATACTACATGAGAACTATAGCCAAAAATATGTATTTAGAAAGTGTGTTAAATAAGTAACTTTAATTCCTCTGTCACACAAAATGCGAGATGGTAGATACACTCACTTACTTGCTTCACTATGTTTATCTATGTGTGTGTATCTCCCTCCCTCCCTACGTATCCATCATATCCCAAAACATCATGCTGTAAACCTCAAATGTATGCTTTAAATCCTTTTCTAATCCTGAGAAAATCCACTATCATTTTCCTGTCTTCCTTTCCAAAATATTCCATGATTTATCCAAATCTAACATTATACTTGAAAATTCAAAGCACACAGGACAATGCACATAAAAAACAATGGAGTGAGTGCCTTGAGCACATTTGTGCCATCTTTCCTGACACATGGGCCCACATGCGCATGCTTGTGTGCACATGCATATACACATCCACGCCCTGTACCTTATACAGAGAATCCTTGCTGGTCTTCAGCTTGATCCCGTGGGCGAGCCTGAGCTGACCTGTGGTCCTCATTCCTGACCAAGTGTCTTTCTCACCCACTGGTTTCAGCAGAGATGTAACTGGGTTATAAAAGGCTGGGATGGACACAGGGTACCACGTTCGCATGAAGACAATATCTGGAAAGAGGAAATTTAACATTTTAAAGCAAGGCTCATACCCACCTACTTCTGACTGTCTGTCTGTCTGTCTCTCTCTCTCACACACACACACACACACACACACACACACACACACACACACCCCACTTTTCTGCCTCTCCAAGTTTTCTATTCTTGTGCATCACTCAGTTTCCACAGGGTGTGGAGCAGGAAGCTGCAGTGGCACCAGGCAAAGCTGGCACTGATTCTAAGATGTTAACTCCAATTGCTAATTGACACTGGCTAGAAATCAGCAATGAAAGGCAGCACAGTGTCATGAACACCCACTGTATGCTCACCGCTCATCAGCAGCTTGTCCTCGAAGCTGGCCCGGAAAGCCCCCTCTGGAGCCCGCAGGGCCTTCTTGATCTGTCCCCTAATTCCACTGACAGTCCGAATCACAGCACCTTCAAATTTGGCCACCTCCAAGGCAGAATTAAACATACCCTACCAGAAAATGAACAGAGAAATGCATACACATAAAATCATATACTTCACCTCTTAGTTCATCATTAGTTAAAAATAAAATGCACCTCACTGAAGGGGGACAAAGGAAACCATATGAACTCTATAAAAGTGATATTACTATGTCCTCAAAATCACAGCTCTATTTTACTTTTCCAGAGGAGCATTAGTCCAGACTGCTGTGGGCTCATTAACATGTTCCTCACTGGTACCTTGGCAAAGAAAGAGCAGAGATGTATTTACTGGCTGCGTTTACTGGGTACCTGTCACTGGTACCATGCAGGCTGGCTTGCAGCTAAAGTCAAAAGAGCTAATCAGGTACTGGTAATGTCATTACCTGACATCATAACAACATTTAGAATCTTCTCTACCACCCCGTGTGGCTGGGAACAGCACCCTCCAACATTCTAGCAGTAAAGCAAACCCCTAGCTCTCAGGATCTTAACTCTTTTATATGAAAACATCTCTGCTAATGAAACTTTCAACAAATGCTGCTCAAACTACCCTGTCCCAGTATTGTAAAATATTGCGCCTATTCACCTAAACTTTGTCAAGATTCTTGCAACCTGCTTTGTCTTTTTTTTTTTTTCAGTGTATCAGTACACATGTTTAATACAATGTTTATACTCCTGTGGAATGGATGTACATATCTTAGTTCTTTCCTTCATTTCATTTCCCTTCCCTTTCTCCTCCCTCCACTTCGTCTGTATTTGCTGCTTAACTGTTACATAAATGTATGAATTTCCTCCTTTCTTAACACAATCTAAAAGGTTGGGCATAAGCCCAGAGGACTAGGCACAAGTTTCTGTACTAGTTCTCAGACAGGGTCGCATGGAAGTAGCAAGAGCCCTGGCACTAAGTATCTTTTTGGCTTCATTTTTAGACTTATAGCATATTTTGTACAGACATAAACACAAAGAAATCAACTAAAAAATACCAAAGGGTGCTATTCTAAAAACCTTAGGACTGTATTTAGCAAGATCAAAAAATTCAAAATGTTTCAAAACTAAATTTTTTTGATGTAAATACAATGCCACTTGTGGGAACTCTTGACAAATGACTTCCTGTATGAGTCCCAGCCAAAACTCAGGCACTAAGGACACTATATACAGTGACTGCAGGTCACACGGGTAAGGTATATGTAAACCACATGCACGTCACCTCATTATATGTAAGTATCCCAAAATCTGGAGAAATCTAAACTTTGAAACACTTCGGGGATAAGAAATTTGAAATTGTGCTACAGTCTTTCTTTAACAATATAAACATTTATAAAAATGTCAACAAACAGATATACATACCTTAATAAATGAAGTATTCTTGAAAATTTTATAAGGAAAACCAGTTAGCTTTAATTTCTTCACAATTTTTATGGATTTATCCAGATCAAGAACAACACCTGTTGCAGCTATCCGGAAATCAGGCTGAAAGAAACCCCAAAATTTTGAGTATAAAATATCAGCAGGATACGGCCAGCCTCAGCTACAATGTGAGTTCAAGGCCAGCCTCGACGACATCGTGAGATCTTGTCTCAAAAACAAACAAAAACAAAAATTCCAGCAGAAGCTTCAACTTTGTGATGCACTAAGTTACCAAAGTCTGCTTTACTTATAATCAATCAGCTAAGAAAGTACAAGAGAGAGTGTGAACATGTCCAACAGTAATACTTCAGCAAAGCACTGAAAGCTTCAACACTGGCACCTCAACTGATACAACAACTCCAGGGCCCTTCTGAGAGTGGCTTCACAGCAAGAGCCAATTTGGAATAAAGACAAAAAGCTAAATTTAGCTGTAATTTATAAAAAGCTAAATTCTGGACCTCAAGGGTACATTTTCCCACCTCCTCATTGCTCTGTGAAACCTGCTCTGACCAGCCTCTCACAGAGAGTGCGTGCTTGCTCAGCTTCCCCAGGAGAGCTGCCTCTAGTGACCTGGCTGCCCTGTGTCTGCAGAATAGGCACAGTGGCAGCCTATGGGGAGCACTACTCCAATATTCCTTCACGGTACGAGAACCTGTGCCATTGCAACTCTTCTACACTGCTCTTCTCTACCCCCAAGCCTTTGTAAAGGACACAGGAAAATCAAAAGCAAAGAGAAATTATATATTACATGCTAAAAAAGTGATTTCCAACTTAAATTCATGTACATGATGACTAGATCAAGATTAACTTTTCAAATATAATCGATGAAACAGAATATCCAAGATATTTACCATTACACCACTGACAGACTGTATTGCCAAGAACCCAGTTCCTTGTGGAGTGATGGGACCTTAAAGCAAATAGGAGACAAGCTAGAGTGAGCCACACATTTGTGCTGAATTCTCAATCCCTCACCCCAGGAGACAAACTGCTAGTTCATAAAAGAAAAGAGCAAAACTTAATCACAAGGTCTAATAATGGGCATTAGTGAAATCTTACAACCAAGTTATCCTAACTCCATTTTACCCCAAAAGGTTGCTCCGCAATGCATATGCTGTGGCGTGTATTTTAGAAGCCTCTGTCGTCCGTTGTGGTCTTCAATGTAGTAGAGTGGGATGGTCTGAAACCTCCTCCACCCAACAGAAAAAATGATTGGATCTCGGGACTTTAGGATCTTCTTATACCAGCGATGTTTCTTCAGACGCATCTGAGGAGAGTTCAACACAGCAGGGAGCACACTCTACCAGCAGTCACACACGGTAGCCACCTGCTGTACATGCGCCACACTGTTTGCAGGCCCACAGCACCCACTGCACATGCCCCATGCTGCCCTCATACCCACAGCCCTCGCCTGCCCGCTCCCCATGTTATCTTCACACCCAGGGTACCCACCTGCACATATCCCACGTTGCCCTCACTGTTGCCCAAGCCACCCAGAATAACTGGGTAGTGAGGATCAAAGTTCATCACAAATTCGCAGGGGACATTGTCAATCTCAATTCGGACATACATCCCAGGCCGAAAACCTTCATACTGAACTCTAGTTTCATCATCCTGATCTTCAAATTCTGCTTGGTTAAGCTATATAAAAAGTGGGGTGGGGGGGGGAAGACCACAATAAAATCCCATCATGCTATTATCTTTAATCAATCCAAGATTAAAATTAAAAACAAGCAACTTTTTAAAGCAACCATGAACAGAGCTCTTTAGGTTTTACCCTCATCAAAAACAGTAATGGTGAGCTGGGCGTGGTGGCACATGCCTGTAATCCCAGCACTTGGGAGGCTGAGGCAGGAGGATTGGTGCAAGTCTGAGACTGGCCTGGGCTACAAAAGTGAGCTCAACGCCATCCTGAACTGCATAGCAAGACCCTATCTCAAAATGACAACAACAATAACAACAACAACAACAAAAACCAAACAAATAAAAAAACAAAATAGTGGTGATACATGCCTATAATTATAGCACCTGGGAAGCTGAGGCAGGAGGATCACCTTTGAGGCCAGCCTGAACTGCATAGTGAAACCCTGTTCCAAAAAGACAAAAAAACAAAACACACACACACACACACACAAAACAAAAAAACAGGCAGCCACACCTATGGTTGTCAGGAAAGCCCCTGCTGTGTTCTCTATTGCTCAGGACACAAGAATTATAGACAACTCTGAAAGGAGTGAACTGCTGCCAGCAATCAGCTTCCTGGGGCCACATCTTCTTCCCTCATTGCCGTTTCCTATTTCCCTATTTCCCCTACTCCACATCAGACCCCCGCCCCCCAATGACTTCAGGTGTTGCTCTCCTTCACCTTATGCATCATATCTTCACGTCTACTCACAGCCTCGTGTGCTCACTGGGGGGCTTCAAGGAGGTGACTGGATTTTGTGGGTGGGGAACTAAGCTAAATGTGGTATTGGGAGGTGACACCTGGTGGAGGACATGAGGCACTGGGAGTATGGCCTGGAAGGGTCTATCTCCTCCTCACCTCTTGATCTTGCTCCGAATTCTAACTGCCCTGCCATGAGCTCTTCCCCTCTGGTATGACACTCTGCCTTGGAATCAGCTGACTACCAACTGAAACCTACAAACTGTGAGACAAAAGGAACTTGTCTCTCTTGAGAGTTATGCGTGTGAGGTATTGTGTCTTAGCACCGAGGAAGTAACTAAGACACTCACCCTCACATGCCACATACAGTCTGCAAGGATGGCCTACTGACCCACCTTTCTAACACGAAGTACACCAGACCTGGATCTATCACCTTAGTCTGTGCCATCTGAACGTGAGTCCCGGCCAGGCAATCCTCTCTCCTTTTCTCTACCCCCATAATAGTCCAATTTTACTCAGAAGGAAAAGTTCAAAGTCCATCAGGATGGCCTACAAGATTCCAGGTGACCTTATAAATAGCACAGATTGGGCTGGGGAGATAGCTCAGCAGTCTATGGGCCTGCCTGGCAAGCACAAGAATCTGGGGTTCGATTCCCAGTACTGCATGCGTGCTGGCCACTGAAACTGGGTGTGGTGGTGCACCTCTACAATCTCAGTGTCGGGGAGGCTGAGACAGGAGGATTATTACAAGTCTGAGCTGTGTAACGAGATCCTGTACTGAATAAATAAAAGATTTAAAAAATAGTGCAGCCTTCAGGACTAGCTTTATATTGGTCAGTCATTTCTGTTAAGGTCAACACAGAGTGGGAATGCTAAGTTATGACTCAGTGAAAGATTAAGGCCTAAGCTGAGCCCAGTCTGAACTACATTCCACCAATGAAATATCCTTAATGGTGACCATTGCCTGTGTGGTCCCCTGTCTCCTCCAGAGTGGGACCATGAACTCAGACAGCCAGCTCAGCCACAGGGAGGAACCACTCTACCCCTTCTCTGAATCTGTGGGCTTAGCTGTCCATAAGTCACAAGGGCCACAAATGCCCTACTTGCTCAAGTCAAGGCAGTGATAAAAAGGTGAGCCCAGGCTGTGTGAGGCCCTTAGAAATCCCTTTTGCTTCCTCAGCTCTGTAAGCCTAGCACTGCAGACTCTGGTGTTGCTCTGGAGTTTCTGACTGAGACCACGAGCAACCATGCCCATGTGTAGCTTGACCAAGAGACACATGAAAGGCACAGAGCAGCCTGGGGCAGCTGGCCCTGGGAGGAGTTCTCTCACCTGTGATTGTTTCTGCATTTCTCCTTTAAGGTCATCAAAATAAGTGCTTTCTCCTTCATCATATTCTGCATCAAATAGCTCCTTCAATTTTCTCTTCTTCTCCAAATGCTTTTTTTTGGCATCTTCCTCTGTGTTGGGGTCAGTTTCTTCTTTGACTTCTCCCTCTACATTTTCAGTCTTAAATTTCCAAAAGGAAAAACATTTCAAAAGTTTATTGAATATAAAAGCAGATAAATCTCTTTTTGAACTAAGAAACCTTAACTGTGACCATCCCGAATAAAACAAATTGCAGTCTTTGGCTGTAAGACACTGCACCCAGCTGCTGGAGACAGCAATGTAACCACTGCCAGCCCATCAAGCTGAATGTCACACTGGAAAGTAAGAAATGTGTCCACTCAGACACTCCCAGAAAGAGGAAGAGCTTAGCTAAAAATCTCTATGAATAAAAAATGGCAAGAAATCTGGTAAACAACCATGACAAGAATGAACTGGTGTTGTCACGTAAAAGGCTGAGTCAACGGATAACTTCTACCTATCTGGCAACTCACACTTCTAGGAAGGGCCCTATCCAAGGGTCTGCAGGAAACCCAGTGGCCATCAGAAGTGCATTTTTTTTTTTTTTTTTTTTTACCAGAAACCATGGTGTAAGGGGATGAAGCTGTGACAGACTCATACCTGAGCGCCTGGGTCTGGCTTTCCCTTGTGCACATCCCCTGTTTCTAGGTCTTCAAAGTCACCATAGAGCTCATCTGGAAAAGAACATCCGCAGGGCCATCAGCGAGTGGGGCCTCCATACAACAGTACAGAATCCTGTGCCCTCATACTCCAAGCTCTGATCTACTGGTTCCCAAGGTTGCCCTGTCATTATTCCATTATCTGTCATGCAAAGGAAATAGACTCACTCCACACTTCCATACTCATCTGAAATTTCACTTAGTTGTGGGCTATTCTTCCAGTGCAGGTGCAGACACTGAAACAGACAATAGAAGTAGCAGGCACAACCCTCAAGGAAGGCTCAACACCAACACGCAGAGTGACCAGGAAAGCCACAGTGCAAGACTAACCAACATACCACATTTGCTTGACACACCGAGGAGAAACTCTAGCCTATACAGAAAATTCAGATGAGTACAAGGACACTTCAACAAAGCTGACACCACAGAAGAGTTTACTCATTCATCTGCCCATGTTTGGAGCACTGGCTCAGGGACAGGTCTTGCCTTAAAAACTCCTTTGGGAGGGCAACATTTAGAAAGGTATTATTATTATTTTTATTTTATTTTTTGGTGGAACCGGGGATGCACTCAGGACCTTGCACTTGCCAGGCAAGCACTTGTGCCCTGAGCTATCTCCCAGGCCCCTAGAAAGATATTAAAACATTCTCACAAAAGAGCCAAAAAAAAAAAAAAAATAAATAAAATCACACATGGGAAAGTCCTATTTGTAATAAAAACAAAAAAGGGAAAAAAATGTGCATGTACAAACTTAACAAAAACAGTGCTGGAACTTTACTTTAGAAACAGGCTATAAGGGCCAGCAAAACAGTTCAGCAGGTTAATTAAAACACCTGCAAGCAGGCACAGGGGCCAGGGGTTCGATCCCAAGGTCTACAGTGCTAGCCCCGTCCCTGGGGCACACTGAGATAGCAATTGAGACTGGGTGTGGTAGCACATGTATGTAATCCCAGCTCTTGGGAGGCTGTAAACAGGCTGATCACTATGAGTCCAATCTAGTAGTGAGACCTTGAACACCCTGTAGACCCTTCCCTAAAAAATACAACAACAACAATAATAAAATAAGACAAAAACAGGCCATAATATGTCACCTAAGGACAAAGGTATAACCCTATCAGCCACATCTCAGCCACCCCCAGCCTGTGCTATAGTGTATGTACCAGTGCTATCTCCTGAATGAAAAGATAACACAATTCTCAACAATACAACCAAAATAAAACCCCTACAAAGGACTCCTATAGCTGCATGCTCCAGAAATACTTTAGGAGATAAGAGACAATCAAAGAACTGTGGGGGGGCTGGGGAGATAGCTTTGTGGCATAAGTGCCTGCCTGGCAAGTGAAGGTCATGAGTTCAAACCCGTCTCGCTAAAAAAAAAAAAAAAAAAAAAAAAAAAAAAAGAACTGTGGGAAGTAGGGGGAAAAAAGACAAGCTGGTGAGTGACCGTAGGACTTGAAGGGTACCTGGTAGCCATTAGGAAAGGGACCCAGCCCCAGTGTTTCCCCATCCTAACCCATGCATCAGGTGGCCAGGCAGGTTCTTTACCCAAAGACAATTTTGCTGGCAACACCTGGGACACTGAGCAGCACAAAGATGAGGGATAGGGGCCACATTTCCCTAAAGGGTCTAAGCTAACCTCCTTTCTTCTACCAAGACACCCAGGACTGAGGTTACAGGTAAAAGAGAATCCACCAGGCCCAAGCCTCTCCTCCATCACTGAAAAGTAATCCACAAATAAACAAGGTCAACAAGGACATGCCCTAAGCCAGCAAATGGCCTGTAGCCTACATTCAAGGTATCCATTCCCCCCAGGGACACCAGTGGTACCTGATGAACTCAGCAGGCTAAAGTAGCTCCACAAAGGTTCTAAAATAAAATTATCACAGGAATTATACTCTACAAAGTACTAGCACATAGGTGCTATAGTACTTGGAAGAGTGACGCCTATGAACAGTAAAAGAAAAAAAACAAAAAACAAAACAAAACAAAAAAAATCCGCACAGGAACCAGTCTCCTCTTACAACAGACAAAAGGTACAGAAGGCAACAGAAAATCAACTGCATTTCATATTCACGTATAAACTTAACATGCACTAAATTTAAATGTGAAAAGATGACTGAAGACACAAACTCTGAAACGTCAGATGGTGAAACTCCTGACACACTATAAAACACTTCAACAAGCAACTAAAAACCCTATGGCAACAAATAAAAAACTGAAAACCTCAGCAAAGGAACAGAATCAACAACTGTGTTCACAACCACCATGGAGCTGCTGCTGTTCTCTAGTGCCACAACCATCTCTCGCTTGTCAAGCTGCAGCCGAAGAAGTGAGTAAGGAGGTCCCTGTATACCAAGATGATTGCCTGTAAATCTATTGGTGGTAGAGCACTGAGGAAAACACTGGCTACAAAAGCTACTCATAAGGGTATACACTCTCTTGGAGGGCTGTAGAAACCTCATTGTTACAGGCCTGGGACTTTGGCACTCTGTGAAAGATGTTATCAGAAGTCCACTGAACTTCCCATTGGCAAACCTCCTTTCCAGTGTCTGGTTTGAGAAATTGTTCAGGACTTCAAAGCAAATCTGTGCTTCCAGAGCACAGCTCTCGGTGCTTTGCAAGAGGCAAGTGCGGCCTATTTGGCTGGCCTGTTTCAAGATACCAACTTGTGTGCTATCCACGCCAAACGTGGAGCAACTATGCCAAAAGATATCCAACTAGCATGCCACATACATGGAGAACATGCTTACGAGTTCACTATGGTGGGAGACATTTCATTCTCAAAATATTTTTTCTCTTCTGTTATTGGTAGTTCTGAATGTTAGATTTTTTCCATGGGAATAAAAGTTACCTAAGTACATGACTACAAGGGACAGAAATCAGGTACTGGCATTAATGCAAGTCAAAATACTTTAGTGAACAAATTTCAGCACTTTATAACAATTATAAATAAAAATCGATCAAATTTTTCTTCACAAAGCCAGCATTTGGATTTTTTTAAATAAGTAAATTCTTATTGACGGTAATAAATGGTGTTTCTAACATTTTTATTATACAGCAGATTCTATCCAGTCACTATACTTTTCTGAGTTGTCTTACATATTAGTGCATGTTTTTAATGTTGTCTTTCTGTACTGTTCCTGTGAGATGTCTATTAAAATACACTAAACTGCAGGAAAAAAAAAAAAAGAAAAGAAAAGAAAGAAACCAAATCAAATGAAAATGAAAGAACTCAAGTTTATAATAACAAATTTAAAACCATTGGATGGGTTGGTTCATTAGTGAAGGTAAAGCAGACAAAAGAAGGAAGTGAAGGCTTGATCAGCAGAATTCAGCATCTAGACAAGAGACCACAATCTGGAAACCGTGCACCATGGGAAGTGAACCACCACATTTATGCCACCAGAGCCCCACAAGGAGATCAAGGCTCAAGAGCAGGTAAAAAAAAAGGACCAACGCTTCTCAAATCTGAGGAAAAACTTTCAGACTCAAGCCAAGGAAGCCTCAAAATGAACCCAAGGAATGTAGGCTGGTTAAACTAAACAGAGAGATACCTGCAGGGGCATCCAACTCAGGGAACAGCATCTTCCCCACTGAAGCCAGGAGGTCAGAGGATGTGATAAGAGTATTTTAAGGACTACAAGAAAAAACAAGGAGATATTGGGTTCCAAGCAGTGAAGCCAATCTCAACAAAATTAAAAGAAATTGTAAGAGTATGTATCCTCAGAATATGACATAATCAATCTAGAAATTCATAATAGAAAGCCAACAGGAAAATAGCCAAGGTAGAAATTTATAATAGAAAAGAAATAGGAAAATCTCTAAACAACATACTGCTGGTATTTATAGGCCAAAAGAAATCTCAATGGAAACATAAAAATGTACGGAATAGAATAAAAATGAAAAGCCATGAAAATTTGTGAGGTGCAACTAAGTAGCACCAAAAGGGACATTTTTTACACTAAACACTTTACCAAATGTAAGGTTTAGTAAATGTAAAAGGTCTCAAACCAGCAATATGTGAAAAATGAAAAAGAACAAAATAAATCTAAACTTAGCAGGATGGAAGTCAACAAAATTAAAAATGGGAAATCAGAAAAATCAAAAAGTTGGTCATTTATAAAAAAAAAATCTTACTGCGGGACGCGGTGGTGCATGCCTATAATCCAGCATGATGGAGGCTGAGGCAAGAGGTTCCTTACCAGTTCAAGACTAGCCCAGGCTACAAGGTCTGTATGTTCTCTCATATATGGAAATAAAAAAGAAAGACTTGGATGTGAAAAAGGGTGTGATGCACGTGGTCAATGCATGATATTTATGTATGGGAAAAGAGCAAATTACTCTAACTTGTGCAATTAGGGTATATTGATAATTAGAATTTTTCTAAAAATTAGAAAAAAATTAAGCAAATGAATACTTTTATGAATATCACCCTCAGAATACTCCAGTGGGTCTGAAAAGGTACTTGATAGAATCTCACCTCATCAACAGGCTGTGAAACTCCTTGAAAATCATAAGCTTCTAAAAGTCAAAATGCAGCTAATAACCTCAGTCATCCTCTAGCCATGAAAGAAAATATAACTTGTACCTGGAAGCTTCTAAACAAATAATCTCCAGGCCCAGACAGTTTTACTGAAGAATTATACCAAATATTTAAATCACTCATCTATCAAATTCTAAAAAACACTTTCCAGCTCACTCCATGAGGCTAATATTTCTTATCATCAAAGCACATGAAAGAGTCAGTCAGATAGCTCAACAGATTAAAGTGCCTGCTTAGACAGATGCAGGGACATGGGTTTGATCCCCAGCATGCTGAGCTGGCCCTGCCCTCAGGGCGTGCACACTTGTAACCTAGTGCTTGGGAGGCTGAAAACAGGAGAATCACTAAGAGTCTGATCTGTGTAGTAAGACCCTATAGACTTCGTACTAAATACATTAAAAAAAAAAAAAAAAAAAGCAGATGAAGACAGTACTAAAAGCAAAATTATAGATCAACATCTGTCTGCCACAAACTTAGATGCAAAATCTTCAGTAAAATACTACTAAGTAGGATCTAACAACATTTTAAAAGATGCCTGCCTGCCTGCCTGCCTGCCTGCCTGCCTGCCTGCCTGCCTATCTATCTATCTATCTATCTATCTATCTATCTATCTATCTATCTATCTATCTATTATACCACGATCAAGTGGGATTCAATCCAGATATGCAAAGCTGGTTCAGTTGAAAAATTAACATAGGACTAGGAAGATAGCCCAGTGGCATAAGCACCCGCCTGTCAAGCACAAGGTCCCAAGTTTGATCCCCAGTACCTCACTGCATGCCAACCTGGAACCGGTTTGGTAGTACATGCCTATAATCCTAGCACTAAGGAGGCTGAGACATGAGGATTATTGTGAGTCTGAACTATAAAGCTAGACCCTATATTAAAAAAGCAAAACCACCCACAATCCATGACAGCAAAGAGTAAAGAACACAATCTTCATGACAATATCAGTAGGTCCTCCATGGCATCAGACAAAATTCAACACCATTCATGACTTAAGGAAAAAAAAAAAAAAAAAAAAAAAAATCCAACAGGGGCTGATGAGATAGCTCAGCACTGTCTGAAGTGCCTGATTAGGCAAACTTAGGCAACTGCAGAGACTGTGGTTTGATCCCTGGCACCACATGCTGTGCCAGTACCACCCCTCAGGGCAGGCTGAGCTGGCTGTCACATAAATAAATAAAAAGTTAAAAATAAATAAATTAATTAATTTTAAAAAATCCTCAATACTCAAGGCACAGAAGGAAGGAGGACACACAATGTGTATAAAAATAACCAAGCCAACACCAGACTTCCAGGGAAAAGCCTGGGAAGGAAGATAGGGTGTTCTCTCTCTCTCAGCCTTTCATTCAACACAACACTAATATCCTTTCCGATGCAGTATGAAAAAAATAGAAAAACACTAGGCAAATGGCCAGAAAAGGAAAACTGCACTGTTCTACTTGCAAATAACATAACTGTCCATGTAGATAACCCCAAGCAATCTACCAAAAACAAAATACAAATGTCCCAGAACCAGTAAGTGAACAAAAGATACCCACACAGATTTTACATCTATATACATCTGCAATAAAGCACCCCAAATAGCGAAAACCAACAACCCAATGCGAAAGGTTGAAAGACATCCACACGTTTTACAAAAAGATGGCAAATAAGCAGGCTTAAAAATGCTAAAGGTGCTACACAATACAAGGCAACAGAAAAATATAAAATAAAACCACAGTAAAGAATCATGACATGTAATGATGGCTGAAACAGAGCAAGAGCACTACATTCTGGTGAGGATGCAGCAGGTCACACACTGCTGGGGAAATGCAAATTGCTCCCCACCCCCCAGCAGTTTCCAGTAAGACTAAATATGCAGTTACCAGATCATCCAGCAACTGCAGTCATGCGCAAGCATCCCAGAATGTAGGAACTCGGTATTCACACAGAAACCTCTACCCCAGGGACTGGAGATGTGGCTGAAAAGCAGAGAGCTGGTCACACACATGCAAAAGTCTGGGTTCTCCCTATCCCAGGACTGGTTATAAGAAAATGTACATTCACAGATGCTCAGTTCTGAGTACCCCAAACTGCAACAGTTCAGATCTCTTTTCAGGATGAGGTCTAAACACACTAGGATATGCTTTCCACAAGACACCACTCAGCAAGAAAGAAGGGTAAGCTACAGTGACAGGTGAAAGCCTAAATCTGTCCAGGGAACTATGGACAATGAAAAACTCCAGACTCCTGAGGTTAATACCATGTAACTGTATTTATCTAACATCCTAAGAAGATATAGACTTGGAACACATCAGGCTTCCTACAGGAGAGGGACTAGGGACAGAAGAAGGAAGGAAGGAAATGGGCTCCTGAGAGAACAGAACAACAGGAGTCCTGCTGTAATGGGTTGCTCTGTGCAGTTTGTGCACACACATGATGAAAGCAAGCACCACCACATACCCCTACACAAGTCACTATGGCACACACATGGTCCTCTACACACATGAAGGCAGCTGTACAGGACAATCAAAACTGACTCAGCTGAACACTGCTCTACTTTAATTTTTAAAAAGCAGGCTCTAATAGAAACAATATTTTTTCCCTAATTCTACAACTAAGGAGTATAAGTAAAAACAAAACTTCATTAATTTTCTAGTTATGAAGAAAACAGCAGGATTGAAAAGAAATCTACAAATTATTGAATTTGCAAATCTACCTTAAGAGAAAACCAAACATGAAAAGGACAGCGTACATAAGAGATAAAAGTATTTATTCTGTAACAATTCCAAATTCCAGGGAAATTTCACTATTTACTGAAATAAATGTTATGATTCCTGAAAGTATTAAAATATAAACAACCACCACCATCAAAAACACTCAACAAATGATCACGGAAAAACTAAAATTGATAACTAGAATTACCCCAAGAGCAACAACTGCATACACATACGTGCACATCTTCTAGGAATACTTAACCTGAATCTAATCAAACCTTTACTCCTAATACACACCTTGTAAGACTGGGAGAAATGAAAGAGAGCTCATTAACACTGTAAGGAACATGTCCCACGACAATGGGCTAGGTGACTTCCAAAGATTATTGTTACTATTAAAGTGAGTGAGCAATTGGGGTATTGCTTTAGATCCAGGCTGCCAAACTTTGGCAAATAGTCAGGAAATAAGTATTTTAGGCTTTCTGTACAGCTCCTGTCCCAACTACTCAACTCTGCTACTCATAAAGTTATGTAACTGTTCCAGTAACAATTTACAATGGAAATTAAAATTTGAACTCCATATTGCATCCATATCACAAAATATATTGGAGGTTTTTCAGTCCTTTAAAAGAGCATAAAATCCATTCTCAATCTGTGTTCTCTGGAAGCAGGGGTGGCAGGAGATGGGGATAGGTTCCATAGCCATGGACTCAGGCCTGCAGAGGTAAGCAGGGCAGGAAGGAGGGGTTCCTCCCACAGACACTACATCTGTTCTCTCAATGAAATGCACGTTTAGGTACTATAGCAACAGAGCCTGTTAAACCACTGTAGAGAAATGATACAGAAGCAATATCCATAGGAAGAGTAAGGAAAAGAAATCTTTCCACAGGACTTTATTTTAAAAAGAAAAATTATTTATTTGGTACAGTCTCACTATGCAGCTCAGACTTGCAGTGATCCTCCTGTCTCAGCCTCCCCAGAGCTGGGGTTAAAGGCATGTGCACCCATGCCCAGTTTCTGGGGCTGGCATGGCATGTGGTACCAGGGATCAAATCAGGGTCCTTGCGCTTCACAGGCAAGATGCACTTAGATGGCCAAGCTTTCTCCCTGGCCTACACAGAAGGACCTTAGACCTAATTACATATCTTTTACACATTTATTCATGCTAAACACAATTTTAAAATTAAATAACAACAAATAACAATAAATGACTGATAAATGTCCTTTAGAAAAGCTCAAGCTTATATACCAATAAAAACATGAATACTTAGCAGAAAAATGGGCAAAGTATACAAGCAAGTCATAAAAAAATGTCATAGCCTAAATGAGTATTTTCACATGAGTAGTCCAAGAAATGTTTGAAAAGAGAAAAAAATTCTGAACTCTCAAATCGGCCAAAAGAATTACAGATAGCACTTAATACTGAATAAAAATAGTATAGTAAGTATTAAAATACACGCTCAAAGGCACACAACTAAGAATAGCCTTCTGAAAGACCATTTGGTAACTGTATACTTTTATTTTATAAAAATAAAATGTTCTAAGAGTTGCTTGATTGTCATCCAGTATAGAGCTCTTTAAAATATGAACAAAGTCTCTCAAACAATAATACTATGACTTGAATTACAGTATGGTATTCAAATCATTTTGAAAAAACTTAATGGAAATACTAAGTATGATAACACAATTTTAATGATTAGGAAGAACTACATCTAAGTTTAACAAATGGTTTTCTAAATGGATGAAAGAACTCTAGCATAAGATATACTCTGATTCTAAATTTTCTACATTGTATACTACCTTTAACCTCAAAAGAAAAATGTACATAATTTGAGTACATTTTTCACACAAACCTACTTTTAAGAAATGCATAATCAAATTTATGGCAATTTAATCAAAGTTTTTTAGGTTCATATCTATTCAACAGGCTAACTGAGGGAAGAAAGGAGACATGAGGGCACTACCCACAACTGCTAACGCACACCATCAGCACTCCTCCCCCGTGGTTAAGATACAGAAGAGCACAGGCAGCCTTACCATCTTCTGCTAGGATCTTGGCTGCGTCCTTGTCCTCTTCCCACTTCCCCGTCACAAAGCAGTCTCGGATACTGTTCATAACCTGACACAGAAAAGCAGCACTAAGTGACATGCTACAGTCATGCTATAGGGAACTGGTACTGAGGCACAGTGGTTGGCTGCCACTGGCCTATAAGTGCTTCCTGAGGCACTTCCAGGCATCTTGTGTCAGGGGGCCTGTAGGACAATGCTGCCAGTATGACTAGAGACAAAACAAACAGGTTACAACATTAAGCAATGGTTAAGGAAAGTACCCCTAGGCCACTAACCTCAGAAGTAAACAGTAATTTATTAATTTTCAGTGTATTAATGTTTTTAAGGCAATGCAACGGGACATTTTACCAAATTAAGTCTATTTGTTAATCTAAACCTATTATTTCTGCTTGAAAATTTAATTCTTGTACGATGGGAGAACATACTTGCAAATCAAGTATCTGGTAAGGGACTTGTATCTAAAACACATAAGCAACTCTTCACCCAATCTTAAAAATATGAAAACAATATGAACAGATATTTCTTCCCAGTATTTACAGAAATGGGCAGAAAGCACATGACATGATGTTGAAATCATTACCTGTCAGGGAATGTAAATTACCACCACAATGTGTATCGTTTCACATGGTCTAGGACAGCTATAATTAAAAAACAACGAATGATGGTGAAGATACAAAGAGAAACCAAAACACTGTTGGCAGGAATGGCGAAAATGCAGAACTGCTTTTGAAAGAGAAATCATGCACAGGAAAAAGTATTTTCCACAATCACATTAATGGTACTATGTGTAGTGAATTCTGGCACTGTTTTATGTGTATTATGAGATAGACCATATAAGGAATTATATGATTTTCTAATTTCATTTCCAGACTCAACCAGTGTATAATCTCTAATAGAAAAATAGACACAGACATAAGATGTAATATTGAACATGAATTAAAAACATCTGCATAAATCCCTCATTCTGACCACTGAGAAGGATTAGAGACAAAGACCAACTCATAGCAATAAGTACCCTCATGCCCTAACTGGGAGTGCCATCTTTTACTAACAGGAACTGGTATTTCAGGTGGAGGTCAGAAAAGTGCTCAGCAGTGAGGGCTTACACAGCATGTTTGGGCCCTTGTAGTTCATTTACAACATGTTTTTTTTTTTTTTTTTAATTCAGGATTTTATTCTGCTTATCTGGAAGTAGGTAACGCAACCAACTGAGGGTAAGTTTCTCTTCATAGAAGTATTCTAGAAAAACAAGCAAGGTACCCTTCTATAGCTTTAAGAAATCTGGGGCTCTGCACATTACGGATCATGAGTGCTGACATGAGGGCAGACAGCTAAGACTTCACTGGCCTCCTACTCAAAAACCACCAGCACCTAGGAGGCATAGCTGCCCACAGATTCAATCAAATCTAAATAAACCTATACAACTTCTGCATGCTTTGTCTACAACCATTTGGCTGTCTAAACCAACCTTACATTAACCAAGATTAAATAAAGCATTTAGTTCTTCAATCCTAGCAGCCCACTGACCTAAGTGCTCAACCCACAAGCAGCCCCTGAGCAGCTGCGGGAGGCACTCCCCTCTCCACATGGTTCTGAGCTGAGCTGAAGGGAACTTGAGGGGACGGCTGGGCACACTGCACCCAGGGTAAGTGCCAAATAGAAGAAATGCTACCCAGCAAATACTCAGTTTCTTCCACAAATGGGGGGAGGGGAGAAGACAAAGCAAAGCAAAGCAAAATAAAACAAAGAACCAGAGATGGGAAGACAGGAACACAGATTAAGAGATTTACAAAACAAAAAAAAAATAATAAAAACCGTGTGAAACTGAGTTTAGTTATACAAACTCAGAAGGTGAAATTGTGAAGAAGAGAAACAGGCAGTCTAGATGTGCTCCTTGACAGGGATCAGCTTCTGGCAGCTCACTGAGTCAAATGTGAGTTTTATTTTTATGTGGTTCTTTATCTGTTTGCTTCCTAACTTTCTATTCTTACAAAGTATGGAAATTGTACATTTTAACTCAGGACAGCAGACCATTCCCAGTAATCAGACATAAATGTTATAAATGTACAAAAACTCATATGTGCAACATTTGAAATCAAGCATGATACATACATACATGCTGTGACTAAACTCAAAAACAGGTTATTGCTCAGAATGCACAAAATACCTACTCTGATACCTGAGAAAAATCACCTGCTGTGAAAATAAGAGGCAATACTACTCACAAGAGATTCTACTGGCAAACAAGTCAAGTGTATCAGTTGTTTTTGCTAAACTAAAACCTCAGTAATCAGGCTTAATTGTAGTGTTCGCACTTTGTGATAAGTAGGTTTTGGGTTGCAGGTTAAGGGCTCGGTCTCTAAAAGGTTCACCATATTCTAGAACAATCCTCTCATTCCTTTCAGAGGTAAACACATGATTCCGCCTCACCTCCTCCAAGTCCCAATCATGGGGTGCTTCCACAGGAAACCTGGAGCAGTCCAGCGCGTCAGCCTTGCGCTTGCACCCTCCATCGGGCTGCCTGATGCGGAACAGTCCTCCCAGCTCTTCTTGGGTATCTCCGTCGTCATCTCCATCATCTTCTATCACTAAAGGAAACATCACGATGCAAAGTGAGATCAAAATCATCAGTCCAGGAGGATTTAGTACCAACCAGTTAAGGCTCTGGTCCCATAACCCAGGGGACTACAAGGCCTTGTGTGGTGGGCACAGTGGCGGGTCAGACCAGTCAGTCACACAGAACACCGTAGCCATAGACAGAGATGCTGGAGATACCAGCAGGAACAGATCAAGAGTTGGGGCAGGGTATGACCATTAAATGCAGAGCTTTAAATTACTACAGTGTTTTTGTGCAGAGTGCTAAGTCCTTAATTACTAAAGTCTCTCGGCAAATCTTAGGTGAGAATTGGCACATATCAAGCTTCAATTTGATGCTCCTGTCCCAAAGTGCCTAGTCACATGGTAACTGAAGAGGAGATTAAAACTCACCACTTTATATCCATTATTCCAAAAGGAACATAAAGATAAGCCTGAGAGGCGGCAAAATCAGAGAACCAAGGCAAAGGGGAAAGAGACTGTATTACACAGAGTTCTCATTTTCAAAAAAGAAAAAGGTTTTTATGGGCCGAAATATTTTCCTGGCATTAAATTTTACAAAATTTTTCATGTAAGACTTTTAAATGGAATATGAAATGATATAGTGCACAGTATTCTCATCAAAAATGTTATGGCAAACCCATAAATCTATTTCTATGGCCCTCACAGGGTGATTAAAAACATCTGGCAAATGTAAAATGTGACAGCCAAAAATTATAGATGTCAAAGCAATGCCCCAATTTCCTGACCAACTCCCTTATCTCTATTTAGACTATTTTATAGAAAATAGTCTAAAAACCCAGAGCAGGGCCTGGGAGTTAGCTCAGTGGCATAAGTGCCTGCAGGTACAAAGTCCCAAGTTCAAGTCCCAGTACCTAAACAAATAAAAATTAAAACACTGAGTATTTCTAGCTCTAAGCCAAGAGCTCTTTACCTGTTCCATAAATAAGCTTTCGGAGGTTTGGTGCTGCTTGCTGCTGCCGCAGAAAGGCCTCTGCTGCCTTCCTTGAGAGGTCTTCCTTCCACTTGAGAGCCCCTGGAACACAACACCAGAGCCAGTTATACCTGCTTACTGTCCTCGCTGCTTCATAGTCATAGTACAGTATCTGAATAGTCAACAAAGTCTCCAACAGCAGACCCCAAAGGTGAGCACTGTACTGACAGCAACACTTCCAGTGCCAAGTTTCTAGAGCAGCCAATTAACTTTAAGCATACTTGAAGTTAGTTACCTGATGTTTCTGTGGAACAGTTATTTTCTTCCTTATAATCTTCCTCTTTGAGTAAATCTTCAACATCACTGGTCTCGTCGATCAAGTTCTTCAACTCTGATTTCTGACCATGATGCCTTCTAGAAAGGCACGTGTGCTTCTCTTTAGCAGCCTCTCCATCTCCTTCATCCTCGTCCTCTGAGCTAGGTGAGGAGCTTTCTCCAGATGCAAAGGCCTCCTCCGCTGTGCAGTGGCCAGAGTCAGAAGTGGTAGCCACTGCTTTTCTTTTTGGTAAAGACTTCTCCAGGCTCTGGTGGCCACTCCGAAGGCTAGCTGGCAACAGTCTTCCTTTGCCACCTTCTCTATCAGCCTTCAATTCTAGAATGTCTTCCTCTCCACCAAAGTCATCATCCTCACTGCTTTCATCCGCTTCCTCCTCTGCTCCTCCATCCTCTGAGCTCCTCTCAAGGTCATCATCACTGTCAGCAAACGCCGGCAAGTCCACTTCACTGTCCTCATCTGTCTCTAGTTTCAGTCGTTTGACACTCTTGCTTTCTGCGTACTCATGCTCAGTGCCTTCAAGACCTTGTTCTTCCTCTGTCTCATCACCACTACTGCCACCTTCCAGGCCATCACTGTTTTCATCTTCCTCCTCATCACTGCCTCCAGATTCTCCTTCTTCATCTCCAAACACAGCTCTGCGGCGCACTCGACCACTGCTCACATCCAGCTGCTTTTCCTCTTTTGGCATCCATGGCCTGTATTATCACATAAATTTAAAATAATTTTTAGGATGTACACACGGTAGCTAGCTAATCCAGATGGTGACAAAATTGACAAAAATATAAAGGATCAGAAATGTCAAGGGACAATTTAAGGTGACAATGCACAGGAAAATGATTTGGTAAACACTAGCACAGTTAACAAGCAACTTTTCGTCTGTGGCATCAGGTAAGCCAAGACGGGTGCGTACAAGTACACCTAGGAGCTGTGGAGGAAGAAGCAGTCCGATGCAATAATCGTTCTTCTGCGGGTCCGCTGCTGGCAGTACCACTAGCACTCGGTGCTCCATAGGGCTCTTCACTCCACACAAAGCTCGAAGACTGGGATACAAGGCCAAGCAAGGGTATGGCATATACAGGATTTGCATGCACTGTGGTGCCCGCAAACGTTCAGTTCCTAAGGAAGAGACTTACGGCAAGCCTGTCCACCATGGTGTTAACCAGCTGAAGTTTGCATGAAGCCTTCAGTCTGTTGCTGAGGAGTAAGCTGGACACCACTGTGGGGCTCTGAGAGTTCTAAATTCTTACTGGGTTGGTGAAGATTCACATACAAATTCTGTGAGGTTATCCTTTTTTTTTTTTTTTTTTTTTTAAATTTT
>PVKN010011575.1:0-21515 GCA_004027915.1 Capromys pilorides | reverse complement strand
AGAGAGAGATACAGAGAGACAGAGACAGAGACAGAGAGACAGAGAAAGACAGAGAGACAGAGAGACAGAGAGACAGAGACAGAGAGAGACAGAGAGAGAGACAGAGAGAGAGACAGAGAGAGACAGAGACAGAGAGACAGAGACAGAGAGAGACAGAGAGAGATACAGAGAGACAGAGACAGAGACAGAGAGACAGAGAAAGACAGAGAGACAGAGACAGACAGAGAGACAGAGACAGAAAGTGAGAGAGATCTGGGCATGCGCACACACACCTGCACTGCCGCAGCCGGTGGACACAGTCACGCAGCTCATCTGTCTTGGAAGGAGACCTGAGCTCTGCCCTGGGCCCGCATCTTGGTGGCAGGCCCACCTGTGGGTCCTCGGCAGTGATGCTGCAGTGAGCCCCGGGTGGAGGGCAGGTGGACCTTCAGTGGCCGCTGTTTTCCGGAGCTTAGGTCCCGGGCAGCCTAACATCATGGCTGCAAGACCTTGGACTGTCCCACAGGGGCATCCAGAGAGGCAACCTGCCCCTTGTCCTGAGCAGCAAACCAGCCGCCAGAGCTAGAGTGCAGGGCACAGGCAACGCCCCTCTGCCGTGGCCTCTGCGTCCCATGCCAGGCAAGGCGGTTTCCACGTAGGGCTGACCCAGCTGTCTGTGAGAGGGACACCCCCCCATACCCTAGCCCAGTGCGGGGTCCGCTTCTCCCCAGTCCAAGGCTGGGCAGTCCTGGCTGAAGGCGTCGGGCCACTGATGTCACCAAGAGCAAGTGGCCTCTGAACTTTTGCCCGTCGTCCCTGGAGTCTGCTTTCTGAGTGGGGAACGGGTGTGAAGGTGGCCGCCGGTGGAAGCGTTTGTCAGTCTATTTAAGGAGGGACTTCCTTCACGCAGACTCCCAGGAAAGCCTCTGGGCAGGACCAGGCCACGTGGTCATCCCCAGCCAGGGACCCAGCACGCGAAGGAAGGCATAAAGATGGCCTCTCTTGGTGTGAAATTTCTCGACTACTGAACCATTTCCTTAAACACTCCAGTGCCCTCAGTTGACACATCTGTGTTCGTCATAATTTGAAGATAGCATTTAGAGTACTTGCTTTAAAGAAGCGCTTCCCTCCCCAGGTGCAGCCAGGGCTGAGCCCGAGGAGCTCAAGTCCTGCCCATGTGGGGACCTGGGGCTTGGCCTGGCCGAGCCCGCCTGCTGGCGAGCACCCCATCCTTGTGAGGCCAGGATCGCCCCACATGCCTGTGTTTAATTAGACTTTGTAGAGCTGAACAGTGAAGCTGGGGATGCCTGAATTTAGACACATTATGGATTTTCAGTCAAGAGCAAATGCGTCTTGAGAGAAACTAGGTGAAAATACAGCCACGCTAAAACTGCCCTAAAGAGATGTATTGATCATTGCTTGATACATCAAATAATAACAAAATTGCCAGAAATCTTAGGGTTTTCAGAAACAAAACCTGCGGTTGTGTTGAGCATGCACGTGTGGCCGCCAGGGCCCTTGGAGGGCACAGAGGGCTCCGTGATCTGGCCAGTGGACGAGACTTGTTCTCCTCGCAATGAGGAGGGCACGGCGGGTGCTCGGGTTTCTGGGTGGCCGGGGCAGAGCTGCCCACCCCTCCCCTTGCCCATCCCTGCCTTCCCTTGTCCAGTGATTCCTGAGGCAGACAAGAGAGAGGCCACCTCTGTCCCCAGCCGTCCTAAGAGGGGACAACACATTCACAAATCCACAAGTTCCTGCCAGAGGGCGACAAGCCTGAGGATCAAGCGGCTGGGCAGTGGAGACAGCTGTAGGTAAAGAGGGCTGCGTAGGCAGGGCCCAGCCCAGGTAGGAAAGGGCGTTTCCTGTCAGGAAGCGATCCCAGCAGGTGTGAGTGGGGTGCGAGGAAGGGGGAAGGCTGTGGGGAGCAGCTCTGCAAGAGCAAGAGGGACAGAGAGCGGAAGCACGGCAGGAGACCGGCCAAGCGGAAAGCAGGCGCCATGCTACGTGGCGCTGCGTGGGCCGTGACACGACGCCTGAGCTTCCTGTGTCAGGCGCAAACCTGCCTGTCTGACATTTTTATCAACGAGCCCCAGTTCTGTCCTCTGAAGTCCACAGAACTGCTTCTGCTGTGCTGTAGCTCTTCTGCTAAATGAAGACATGACCCGGTCCCTGAGCCACTTGTGCTGCCGCTCATTGGTCTTTGGCCCATGATCCCCACTGGTGTGTGGAGTTCCTTCCTTCTGGGGATCCTGGACAAGTACACCTACTATGACTCCGATCTCCTGGGCCCAAAGCAGCCAGCTGGACACGAGCTCGCCTTCCCCAGCCGGACATGAGCTCACTTCCCTCTGGCCACCCTGCACCTTGGGCTGCTTGGCTTCAGGCATCAATCTCAGCTCCGCTTCCAGAGCAAACCTGCACTCATGGGGCAAAGCTCCTAAGCGCACTGAGCACCCGGGGCTTTGTTCATGCTGAGCATCCAGATTTTCCAAGTTATTTTCATCCTTTGTAATTGTACTCCATTTGGAAAGAACAAAGTCATAAAAATCACTGTAATAAAAAAGAGGGAAGGAAAACAATATGTGCGTGCAAGCGAGCTCCAGCGCCACGAGGCTTCCGTCTGGGAAAGGCTCGGATGAGATTCCGCTTCATCCAAACTAGGTCAGTCTTTACTTTACCCTTTCTTCCTTGCCCAGGTGCTTGCTGGCTGACGCTTCCTCCTGGAGTCGGTAATGAGAAATGTGTCTCAGTGTAATTACAAAGAGAAAAGCCCAGTGAGCACGGGCAGGGAGAGGATGGGGCTTAGGAGTCACCCACGTGTCCTGGGCTGCCCTTCCTGGTGGCTCCCGGGGCTGAGCGCCGGGAGGTGGGAAGGGGCCACGCAACCCTAGGGCGCGCCTTTGCTGGTGCCGCGGAAGCCTTTCCCTCACAAAGGCCTTCACGTGACTCAGAGCGAACCTGAACCTCCTGTGATGACTGACAGCAGTGCACCAGCCACGTGCATTTCGCCTGGACAGACACGTGCTGCCTTAGCAGCATCTGCTTCCTGCTGACTGACGAACGTGTCACTGCAACCATTGGTCTACCCATGGGCCTGGCCACCTGTTTGTCTATGAATCCACCTACCCGTTCTGTTAGCCTTCCATTTATCCACCTTCCCACTCATCCATCTGTCCATCTGTCCGTCCACCCATCTGTCTGTTCATCTGCCATGTCACTCACTCACCCCAATGAAAATACTTACCCACACGTGCATCAGTGCCCATGTGTCCATTCCATGTCCACTCAAACATGAACACATACATGCATTCATACATCTATTTACTCATCTACCCACCACGATCCATCCATCCATCTGTCCATCTATCTATCCACCCACCTGTTCATCCGTGTACCTACTCATATCCATCCGTGTATCCATCTGCACATTTTTCCATATGTCCGTGAATCTCTTTCCCTTTCTCCTTTTTTCTTCCCAACCCTCTCTTTCTCCTCCCTTCATTCCTCTCTACCTTCTGTTCACCACCTCTTCATGCTATATCTCATCTATTCTTGCTAATCTGAGCTCAGAAGATCCAGTGATGAATTTGACTGTTAAAATCCTGTAGTCAGAGAACGGATAAAATAATACAAGTAAACCATAAGTGAAGTGATCTCAGGGCAAGGTGAGGGTGTTGAATCCCTTGACGCAACGCAGCACCAGGGTGAGGGGCCTCTCCAGTCGGGTGTCCTAGCAGCCAAGACTCAAAGCATGCCTGACACCAGCCATGTCCCTGGGGAGCTCTTCAGGGAGGGGCACCAGCAGAGTAAGAGCCAGGCCTAGGCAAGTCTGCGATGGCTTGGAGGAGCAGGGAGGATGCCAGTGAGCAAGGGGACAGAGACACAGACTGGGCTGTGGAAGAGGAGTGAGGACAGAAACCAGCAGTTTCTGTGGAGAGCTGTCCTTGGGGTCTTGGGCCACATCTCCTGTATGCTTGTCCTGGCCTCACTACCAGCCATCTGCCCACTATGTGCTATGCCTCTGGGCTGAGGGATCTGGCATCAACAGCCAGTTAAAGTGAGAGCTCTGGGCAAACAGAAGGCCATGCATGTATTTAACAAATAGACTTCCATGAGTCCACTGGTCAGACTGGCTTCTCCTCCCCAGAGTTGGCCTCTTTGTGGGATTCATTATGGGACTCTCTAGGCCCTCTTCCAGCTAGGAGAAGGCAGCCAAAGAGCCACCAGGGTGTGACACTGCCAGATGCTTGAGGTCTGCCAAAGGTACTCTCAAGTTCTCTCTCCTAAGATGCCATCTACAGGGGCCACGGTCACCTGCCTGGGGCAGCCAAGGAGCTGGTGTGTTGGCAAAGCCAGGGGCAGATTGTCACCCAGCCCCACCTGCTATGGTCTGTGGATGCCTTTACACCGTAAGCACTGACCCAAATGAACTGTGATGCTGGCTGAGCTCTCCCTGTGGGCCTGGAGGAGGGAGGATGTCGCATTCATATTAGGGGAATTATGTGGATACATTTAGGGACAGGCGCTAAAATCTACATTTGACAGCAAAGAACTCAAGAGTTAAGAACTTACCCAGCATCCCACACTACAAATGAGCCGAGAGGCTCCTGCTCCACAGCCAAGTCACAGCCACCCCACTACATTCTTCCCAGGACGGGGCCAGCTCAAGGAGCTCGGGAAACTCGGGAGCCAGCTGCAGGCTGACTCATTAGACACCGCTCACCAACAAGCTGCTTGATCATCACTGCTCGCTAGTCCCATCGGATTGTGAGGTGCTGAAGACCTTTGTATCTTGTTGCCATGGATACTGCTCCCCCGTCCTCAGGTAGGACCAGTTCTTCCTGCTGCCTAGAAAATCCTTACTCGGTTAGAGCAGCCAATTACTTTGAAGACAAAGCTGCCTTTTATTAGAAAGGAAAGAAATTCTTAAAAAACACAAAAACAAAATCCAAAACCAATGTATTCCCCGGCCTCGTGCTTGCCTGGGTCTTCAGCTCCAGCCCGGGGTTTGCTTTAATTGCGAGGCTGCTCCCTGCGACAGGGAAACGCACCTGGGTGCTGCTTTCTGAGGAAAGTGCAGCCCTGGGTGATGCCAGCCCTGTCCCACAGGAGGAACCCACTGTAGGACGGCCGAAGGACAGGTCCAGACCCAGATTTCCCATGGACTGGCACCTGGTGACCTTTGTCAGTCTGTGCAGGATTGCTAGGAGAGACAGTTCCTGCTGGACAGTTTGGCAGATGGACACAGGGACAGACAGACAGGAGATGATTTTGCTGATGAAAAGGACAAGTAGAATAAACACTTGCCTTGCAAGCACAAAGTCCTGAGTTCAGTCCCTGGCTTCCCCCCAACATAAAATGACAGCAACCATCGGGAGATTTTAGGGACCACTGTGTCTGCCTTCTGTGGGTTCGATGAGATGAGATGGCAGCGCAGGGCTGGGCGAGCAGGGAGGTTCTAAGTTGGTCTCCAAGCTGTGCTCCAGTGCACGTGGCGGGCTCAGGTCCTGCTGTGGGTGCCCTGGGAAGCATCGGGGTGGGCTGACGGATCTCCAGGAATCAGGCCTCCTCACCTGGGGAGAAGCATATGTAAGATGTAATTTAGACATAGTGAAATTCAACCTTTTTAGTGGGCAGCTCTGCAATATTTTTTTTTTTTTTGGCTCTGCAAGTTTTGACAAACACATACAATTGTGTAACCATCACCACAATCAGCATGTAGCCCTCCCCCTCTCCCACATAGCCCCTGACAGCCATAGATCTACTTCCTGCCTGTCATTACCTTTGCCTCAGTATCAGCCAAATTGAATCTCATTGCACTATTGCATTCAGTATTTTGAATCTGCCTTCTTCGATGCATTCTGGATTCGGCAGTTTTATTGCTAAATTTTATCATAAAAGTCTGTCTATCCATTAGGAGGCATCTGGGTTGCTTCCTATTTAAGGAGCTTTTTTTTTTTTTTCTTTTGGTGGTACCAGAGATTGAACTCAGGACCTTGTACTTGCCAGGCAAGTGCTTATTCTACCGAGCTATCTCTCCAGCTCCCTTAAAGAGCTTTCAAAATAAATGTCTCACTAGTATTTGCACGCAGGGGTTTGTGCAGACCGTTATTTCCAGTTGTACTCTGGGGAGTCTGGCGATGGGATCGCTGATTGAACTGTTGGCATGACTTTGCAAGAGGCCCACAGCTTCCCAGAGGGGCTGCATCAGCCGTCCACAATCCTGCGCAGTGGCTGCTCCTGTGATACCTCATCCTGGTCAGCTTGAGAGCCGCTGGGCCTGCTTTGGTTCACTCGTTTGTTGGATTATTTTTGAGATGGGGTCTTGCATTGCAGGGGATGCTAGCCTGGAACCAATCATGCAGCCCAGGCTGGGCTCATGCCCATCGGCCTCCTGCCTCAGCCTCCCAAGCACGGGGAGTACAGGTGTGGGCAGCCACGCTTTGCCTGCGTGGCTCTTGCCTTCGCCTCTCACTACTCTAACAGATGCTATGATTCCTTGCGACGTGGATTCATGTTCCCTCAGTGGCTGCTGGTGTTGAGCACCTCTCTGCCTACTTGCTTTCTAGATATTCGTAGGTGAGGTGTCCACTCAAGGCTTGTTGTGTCGGTCCCAGGCACCGAGGTGGTTCCTATAGTTTACTGAGAGAAAAACAGAGAGCTCAAGGAAAACTGCATAGCCTAACAGGACAAATGGGAGCACGGGTAGGAACGTGGACTTCCGGTGCCACAGGTAGGACATTTCTCAGCATTCCAAAGGAGGGTCGTGTCCAGCTCACGTAGGATATGTCAGGGCTGGACGCGTTGGTCAGCTTCCCCATGGCCAGTACAAAATACCCAACATCCTTCACGAAAGGGCTTATGGTTTTCGAAGTCCATGGTTAGTGGACTCCAAGACGGAAGGTCCTGGTGGGTGCATGTGGGAGTTCAGGGGTGACAGCTTATGATCCTCAGCGAGCCGAGTGCAGAGAGCACCACAGGGCACAGGACCCACTGCCACGCCTCTAAGGCCCACCAGACGTGCGCAGAAGTGCTTTCCCATCCCTTCCATGTCCCCCAGGACCATTTAGCTGACAGCTAAACCTCACCACTGCCTCATGGCTCTGCAAACCAAGACTCCGAAGGTGGCCTCTTCCAACATCATCCTCTGTCGAGTGTTAAAAGTAAGCGAGCAGCAGCCACTCACCACCTTCTGAGTACAGGATGGCAGACCTGGGACGCATCGGTGACACCATGCCAGCCTCAAATGAGCAGCTGGGGTCAGCTCACCTGCTGAATACTTAGGAAATTTCATCTGTGCTCATCTGGTGCTCTTGGTTTGGAAATAGAGAGAGAGAGAGAGAGAGAGAGAGAGAGAGAGAGAGAGAGAGAGAGAAGGAAAGAAGGGGAGGAAGGGAGGGAAGGATTGAAAATGGTTAAGAAAAAATTTTGCATGGGGCAATGGTTTATGGAGTTTACAAAGGTCTACTTGGAAAAGGCAGGGTTTGAGCTGGGTAGACCTGGGTATCGGAGGTGACTAGAAAGGAGACCAGCACAGAGAAGGGAGTCCAGGCCACGAGCAATACCTGCTGGGCAGGGGTGGGGTGGCCAGGCTGGTCACAGAGCAAAGCTGATGCCAGCGTCTGTGTGTGGGGGTGAAGGTGGGAAGGCCAGCCTGGGGAGACCCGATGAGGGACCCTAACTTGCAAGGCAGGGGTGGTCTTCGCTGGTGGTGGTCTTCACCCTCCACGTCCTGCCTGTGGCAGACTTCGGACTCACTGAGCTCGCAGAACCAGCCTGATGACATGCTCACCTGCTGGCTTTACTGCCAGGGAGACATCCTTCCGACCAGAAATTTCCCACATTTATCAGACAAGGGAACACAAGCAAAGAACCAGGAGGTACTGGAAGGAAAAGAAGAAAACTCCCCAGCCTCGGCCGGCAGAGGATCCAGGCAGAGCTCTCCTTAGTTACGGTAATGATTGTAGAATGTTAGTCTTCGTTATTTGCCTCAAGAGCTACGTTCACCAATGCATCTGCAGTTAAGTCATTTTTGCTTTAGGTTTTGCACTATTTAAGCTCCTTAAGTGCCTCCTAGTTAGTTTCTCCGATCAGACAAACAATCTATATGGGCATCGATCCGATTGCTGTGAGAACCCCACTTGTTTTAGCTGGCTGTGGAAACTAAGTCTCCTTCCTGAGACTCAATCCATGGACTGTCTAGTAACCGGCCCCCAAGAGTCCCCCTAGCACGGGATGGTGTGTGACAGGGCTGTGGCTAGGTTTGCATCCCTCGGAGCTACCGTATCCCTGCTGTCCTCGTAGGCTGCACCAGCAGGGCCAAGGACAAGGTGGCTGGAGCTCCCTGCTCCGTCCTGCAGCTCCTGCTGTCCCCTGCAGCCTCCCCGTGCAGTCTCAGGGCATGACCCGCCACTTCCCTGTCTTCTCTGCGTGTGGCTCCTGCCCCTATTTATTCACCTGGCTGTCACGCTGATGTCTCTGGGAAGGGTTTACTCAGCTGTGTCTGCAGAGGTGCTACGAAAGCCCAGGCCAGGGGGTGCAGGATGATGGTCCCTGGCGCTTGGGTGGCTGAGGCAGGAGGATTGAAACCCAAGTCCAGCTGGGCAACTTGGCGAGGCACCGTCTCACAATTAAAAAAAAAAAAAAAGATTAAAAAAGGGCTAGGTCTGTTGATCTGTGGTAGGTCATTTTTGTAGTACACAGGGGATGCTGTGTCAGTTCCCAGTGTCTATCTCCACCCACCATAAAGGAAGGGACATGCCACATGGCTTTAATGGTACCAGTTTGCAAGCATAGTCTTGGGGGGCAGAGCTACTGGACCACGACAGGGCATTCCCTGGAACTTGTGCCCCGGGCACACCCAACATTGCTACTCCTGCTGCCACATGGCCTTGGGTGGTAAGCCACGGTCCCGCAGGCTTTTTCTCCTGTGCAGGGGGTGCTCACAGCTGGCTGTAGCTGTGGCCTTCACCTCAGCACTGGCCTGGGAAGCACCTCACCGAGCCACACAGATGCACGGAGGAAGGTGGTGAGGAGGCACTGTCTCCTCGGTGCATGATCTCAGCCTCTTCTGAACCCTGGGACCCCTCAGGTTGGCGGACCATAGTCCTCAGCCCAGATCCACCCAACTTCATTGTGCAAATGCTGCCTACTTGGGACATGGGCTTACTTGTTTGTTGGTCTGTGGCTTCAAGGGCACAGGTGAAGTAGCTATAAAAAATGTCTGGTTGGCCCAGAAAGATAGCTCAGTGGCATAAGCGCCTGCCTCACAAGCACAAGGTCCTGAGTTCAATTCCCAGTACCACAGAAAGCAATAAAATAAGCAAGCTAGCAAGCTGTCTGGTCAACCAAGCTGGAAAAGATTCTCTTGTCAGCCCTGATTTAGCCATCACTGCGCCCCACCCCTCCCAATATCCGCGCCAGATGTTGTACTCTAGCCTCACAGCCCTGAGGACCTGGCCTTGCTGGGCCTCGAGGGAGCCCTCTCTCAGGGCCTTCTCTGAGAATAGAGGCATCTTGTGCCACCTCATTTTCCAGAGGCCAGTTGAGGGTGTGTCTCTTCCCCTCCACCCCTCCCAGTGGCTTCTCTGTGCAGGCACGTCCATGCATGGGGACAACGGCCGGGCCTGGGCAGGCGTCCTGTGGTTGAAGAAATCTTAGGATGAATCAGAGGCTTTTTGGCTATCTGATGACCCCCGCAAAGACTCTCCCTCTTAGCTCCTGGCTTGCTCTTTGTTTGCACCCTTGTGAGATTCATAATTGTGTGAAACATCATGAAATGTACAGTGCATTTGATTTGCTCTGCCTGCGTCTATCAATAATATATATATATATATATATATATATATATATATATGTATATAGCGATTTTGAATTTAATGATTTTCACAGCTAAGCCAACCAGAGCTGGAGGGAATGTCCAGTCACCAAGGTGACAGCAGCAATTTGCTGGGGGGGACTGCTCCTGCCCTGCTCAGCTCAGAGCAGTGCTTGGCGATCCAACTGGGAAAGAAAGAGGTGGCTGGGAGCGGCTCTCTGCTGCCTCACAGGCCCGCCTCGCTTTTATTCACCCTGGTTGTTTCTTTATTTCCCTCTGTTCCACTGAGGCCGTTGGGGACATGCTGTAAGGGCATGCGGACCACTCCCATTGCGGGCAGTTCCTTGGTCCAAGTGCATCTAAGCTCTGAGGAGGAGTCACGCTGGCATAGTCCAGACTTGGCTGGCTGTGAGAGCGTCTCAGGATGCTGGTGGAAGGCGCGTGCCCTCCGGCTGTTGGGGGCGAGGGGGTGGGGTTGGGCGGAAGGCGCATGCCCTCGGGCTGCCTGGGATTCTGCCTTTGTGGGTACAGTGGGTCTCTGACCTGCATTTTATTTGGCATCTCTAGGGTCTCTCATGACAGGGCAGGTATGCAGAACACTGAAGTTGCCCACAAGTGCGTAACAATACCAACCAACCGAGGGCAGCATTCATCCGCGGATATACCCACTTGGGACATGCTAGCGTCCCTGTTCAGATAGGAGGAAGTGGCGGCGCCAAGGGGCACTGCTCCTACAAGGTGCCCAGCTAGTGGGCCTGGGAGGGAGCGTGGACACAGGCGTGGAGCTTTGCTCTCACTCTCCTTGGTTTGGTGCCTGCGAGGAGCTCCATCTGAGTATCCAAAACCAAGTTCACACTGTCTTTACTCGGCATCAGTATCTTCAATGTATCTGTGCCCGTATATTTATATCAATATAAATATCAACAGGCATAAATAGACACACACGTCTGCGTATTCACGGAGTAGCTGTATTATATCTGTATGCATAGCCACATCGCATCTATATCCATACCGCATCCATATTTATATCCTAGCTCTAGCCACATCATCTCCACACCCCGCTCGGATCCACGCCATCGCCGTCTCCATACGCTCCCCTGTCATACGCACGTCCACGCCTGCAGCGCATGCACCCTTCCCTGTCTGTAGCTAAGCGCTCTGCACCCGCCCAGGGGATGCCACGTCAGGGGACGCAGCTCCTGACCTCAGGCACCTTCGCAGCTAGCGTGCTCACCACCGAGCAGTTGTCATCTTCCGGGGCAAGCGGGAGGCCACGGGGTTTCCCCCGCTCTGCTTAGAGCCAGTGGGTGGAGCTTCTAGGATGGGACGCTGGTGGGCAGGAGGAAGCAGAGAGCGCAAGCTGAAGCCCAGGAGCCATCGAGTCTATGCACCTGGAGAACTGTCAGGACCCTGGAGGAGCGAGGCCGAGGCCCATCCCAGGCACGCAGCACCCGCCAGGCCCTCGCGCGGGCTCCACAGGACGCCTGCTCCAGGCTGCTGGGTAAGCTCGGCGCTGGGCGCGTCCCTCAGAGGGTGCTGCTGCAGGTCCCAGGGTGAGTGCACACAGGATCTTAAGGGCTTTTCACCAGTTCACTTACGGATTAAAACACAGCCCCTTGGCTGTCATGCAAGCTGCAGGGACCTGCACCTGAGAAAATCCCAGGATGTCTACAGGTGAGTGAACAAAAAGACTGAGGCGGCACTTGTTGGCCCCAAATGTCCGACCTTCCCCAGCCCGCAAGACTGCCTCTGGGCGCTTGACCCTCCTCGCCCGTGGCTTTCGTGAATGTGAGCAGAAGCCCCACATCTCACCCCCCCGCCTTGCAGAGTGCCACAGCCCTGTGGAGACTCACAGCCGGCGTCACCTACGCTGGAGGGAAGGAGGCCCTCCTGCGCGTGGGGGCTCCAGTCCCTGCGCTGAGGCACTCGGTCTTCTGGGTTTATTAGCTGAAGTTGTGCTTGACATCGCAGCATCCGTCGATTTTCAATTAAGAAAAGTCTCTTAATCAACATTCGAAGCCTGCAAAGCATGTTTAATTTCGGGGCTGTGTTTTAATCCGTAAATGAAATGGTGAAAAGCCCTTAAGATCCTGTGTGCACTCACCCCAGGCCCTGCAGCAGTGCCCTCTGAGGGACGCGCCCAGTGCCGAGCTCACCTAGCAGCCTGGAGCAGGTGTCCCGGGGAGCCCGCATGCGTGAGGGCCTGCCAGGTGCTGCATGCCTGGGATGGGCCTCGGCCTCGCTCCTCCCGGGTCCCTCTCTGCTTTGAGCCGCTCTCCTGCTCATTTGCCAAGGTGTTGGTTCTGTACAGCGAATTGAGAAATGATTTACATCAAGCTGCGGACTGGCTGGGAGGGCTCCCGGGCCCTAGAAGTGCAGCCATTTGGAGGTGTGAGTTTCGCAAGCAACCGAGGAGGTCTCAGGGCTTTCAGACTCAGGCAAGGCCTCCGGGACACCCTCCTGGGATGAGTTGCTGTGTCTCCGCGTCGCGTGGTTGTACCGAGGGCCTTTGCACTGAGCTATACCCACAGCCCTTCTGGTTCCTTTGATTCTGAAACAGGATTTGTTCTTTATGTCCCAGTTTCTGAGGCTGGGCTTGAACTGCTATCCTCCTGCCTCAGCTTCAGAGGGCTGGGATGACAGGTGGGCACCAGCAGATGTGGCAACGAGGAGGTTTTGAGCCAGGGTGGGGCGCACTGGGGAGTGAAGGGCTCCACCCTGCCCAGTGGGATTTGGAAGCCTCCAAGTAGAGTTCCAAACAAAGGGAGGGGACCTGCAGTTTTCCCAGCTCCCCTTCCCTGCCATCTAACCACGGTTGGTGTGGAAAGAAGAGGTGGGAGCCCCCTGCTGGGAACAGTAGGCCACCTCCAGCCCCTTCCCCGATGGCCTCAGGAGCCCCCCTTGCTGCCGTGTCAGCTTCAGTGAGGCCACAGAGTGGGTACCAGGCTACGCGTCATCACCACGGGGGCCCTGAGGTCAGGCAGCTTCCGAGGGGCCAAGCCAGTCAGCAACAGGCTCCAAGATAAGGCTCTGAAGTAGGCGGGCGTGTGGCGGGTCTTCCCAGGGCAGCAGACCTGGAAGACGGAAGCCACAGCGGCCGCGAGTCAGGACCGCACTCGGTCCCCCTGCAGACCCGAGGCTCGCGAGGCCTTGCAGGCCCGCGGTGGTCAGACCTGCCCACAGCTCAGAGCGGACTCTTTCTCTCCTCAGTGCTCAGCTAATAATCTCTTCTCCTGGGGGCTCTTTTCTTTCTTTTTACTGAGAATTCCAGACCCCAAGATGTCAAGAGGGAAAGAAAGAGAGGGGAGAGCCTCCCCCACGCGAGCTCAGCGTGGCCGAAGGTCCGGAGGCAGGAAGGACTGAGCTGGTTGGTAAACGCGAGAGTGCTGGGTGTTGGGGATGAGCTCACCCCGCCTGGCCCCACGCAGAGGTCCACAGCCCATCAGAGGGGGAGCAAGGTTAAAGTCCAAGCAAAGCAAAGCGAACGACCTTTGAGGCCATTGCACTGTTGCACCGGTGGGAAGAGATCCAATAAGATGCACGAGAAAGCCCCATGAACGGCTCCTAGTCCCATGACCGCGGTGGTTGAAAATGAAGAGCTGACCCCCCATCTCCGTGCCACCACCCACGCCCCTGGGGCTTTGGCTCCTGCTCATCTTGATCCTTCCAGAGCCCAGCGCTGCCAGCTGCGCGCATCAGCTGTGCGCCGCTCCTTACCCCGAGGGCTCCTCCTGTTCCCGTGCTGTGAAGCCCGGCCCAGCGCCACTGAGGCCCCTGGAGCCCGCTGCACCTGCTGGCTCTGCATTCTGCGGCCCCTTGTGGGATTCAGCCTCTCGCCAGCACGAATTCCGCATCAGGAGCGGAGGACGCACCGTCGCCCTTTCCCGAGGCCCAGGGCGGCTGCACGGTCCCCACTGAGGACCGCCGAGGAGTGACCTGCTCAGGTGGGCCCGGGGCCTACTGCGGAGCGAGACTTCTCCGCTTGGCAGCTGCGTGCACTTGGCTGTGAGCCCCTCCCTCTCTGGGTGGTCGGTCATCTGCAGCACAGTGCAGTTAAATCCATACAAGGACAAGTGGAGCGGCCAGATGCGGCCCTCAGCAGCAGAGCCGGTGACAGAGGGGGACGCGGCGAGGCACTGAAGGGAGTGGAGCTGGTGCTGAGGAGAGCCGCTGAGGAGGAGGAAGGAGGCAGTGGCTTTGTGGTGCCTTTGCACCCCCGGGGACTCGGGAGGAGATGTCCGCTGGTGGCCTCTCTCCAGCTGTGTTCGTAATGAGACGAGTGAGCCCCAGACCCGGCAGCAGGAATCACAGCGCGCCGAGGTGCCCGAGAAGAACGCCGTGGGGGCCAGAGAGGGCGCGAGTGTCCTCCTCAGTCTTAGCAGCCGCAGCTGGCTGTGCCACAGGATCCCCTTCGGCTCCCGGGTAATTGTCCAAATTTGGATTTCTTTGCTTAAGGTATTTTTTCCAGGGAACTCACGGGGGAAGCAAGCGCCAGAGACACTTCCGCCCTTGCAAAGCGGATGGATTACGCAATTTCCAGCGCGATCACCCGTGGCAGCGCGTGCACAGCGGCTTCTTGCAGGGGCGCAAAGTTCGAAAACCCCGCCCCAGTCCCCTCTCCTGGCACTGACAAGGTGGCCGGAGGCATCCTCCTCGTGCAGGGCGGCCTTTGCCATTGTTCCTGTTACTGTGTTTTCAAAATATTTTATCAGTGTCCGTGATGGCGCTGTGCTTTTCTGAACTCATGTGAGTGTCTGTGACACTACGGCCGCCTTAGAGGTAGGAGGAGCCGGGAAGGGCTCTGTGCCCAGCCTGGTCTCGCCCTGGAAGACAGAGCAGGAGCTGCCCGGCACTGTCTCTTGGGAGCCCGGCCTTGTACTGTGGCGGGAAGTGTTGAGAGGTGGCCGAGCCCGTGGGAGGGGAAAGCCAGGCTTGTGCCTGAGCTCAGAGGAGACCACGTGGGGACATGGCTGCGTCCAGGCTCACAGACCTGCAGAGGATCAGAGGTTTGCAGAGCTGGGCGTGAATCAAGGCCCTGAGGCCTGCTCCCTGCGACACCCAGGACAGTTGGGAGCAAAGGCCAGGTGGGGGACCCAGCCGAGCCGGTTGCAGCCGGAGCCCGTGGGCAGCAAGGCCGGGGTCACCCCAGGCCCGTGAGCCTGTGCTGTGCTCTGTTGGGGCTGGCTCGGAGCCTGCGTGGGGCGGGGGCCTTCCAGGTTCCCTAGCGAAGGGCTCACCGGCAGCCACCGTGAACCCGAAGCTAAGAGGTCCGCGGAGCATAGACCCAAGCTGGAGGTACTGAGGCACGCTGGGTGATGCGGGGGCCTCCTTCCACCTGCAGCCCGAGGGGCGGCTCAGCCTCCTCCCAGCCCTTCTCTGGGCCCTCCCCACCTGGCCCACCCTCCTGTCCATCTACCCGTGGCACCCGGGGGCCATGACCTGGTGCCCCAGGGCCTCCTGGACCAGTTCCTCAGCTCCGAGTTCCCAGCCTTGCCAGGTCCGCGCCTGACCCCAGCTGTCATGCTGAGGCCTCCGTCCTACTCCTTGGGGGCTGTGGTCCCCTGGCTGTACCTCAGTTTCCCTGACCGACCGAGGTTGCTCTCTGCAGCCCTCCTCCCCTCCTGCAGGTCCTAGGCTGACTTTGCAACAGGCTGGGGCCTGCTGTGGTTCACAGCAAGGATCTGTTTCCCCTTCACAGCTGGTGGCCCTGAGAGTGCAGAGCCAGGCAGGCTTGCCTGAGTCCTCGGTGCCTGCGAAGGCCCAGGGACACAGAAGGTGCTCCTTCAATGCCCGCGGACTGCTCTGGAGAGGGTGAATGCACAGAGCAAGCTGGAGCCAAGCAGGGTCAGAGTGACCACTGTGGAGGGAAGCGCGGCCTTCGGGTCCTCTCCTTGCCCTTGTGCTACAGGGAGGGCCAGAGAGTCTCAGAAGCACGCAGCCCCGGGAGGCAGGACGCAGGCAGCATCCTGTGACTGAGGGAGGAGGGCAAAGCGTGGCTCCTCTGCATTCCTCTTTCAGCTCCTATCCTTTGTCCACCTCATCCGACACCACCACGCCTAAAGCCTGACTTTGCCAGTGCCAGGTGAGCACCCAGAGTGCTGGAGGAACAGAGCCGAGAGGAGTGGTGTTTGCTCTCCCCAGGCGTGGTGGCTCCTGAGGGCTGGCAGCAGGGGCTCATTCCATCCAGCGGCTTCAGAAAGATGTGCCCACCGCGGTCCCCACGCTGCAGCCACTCACTGGTCCAGGGGCCCCTGCGCATCTCCCCTAGGGACCCCTGGCCAGCAGCAAACCTGAGGACCACATCTGCTGGGCTGGACCCAGCCCGGAGCCCTGCCTCTCACAATGGCATTACTTTCCTAATAAGAGGACAAATACAGCAGCGAGATATCCCAGAGGACTAAGCGCCTGCCTAGGCAAGTGCAGGGATCAGGGTTCGATCCCCAATACCACATGCCATGCTAAGCCAGCCACAGAGTCCCAGCCTGGTGGCACACACCTGTAATCCCAGTGCTGGGGAGGCTGAAAACAGGAGAATCACTATGGGTGGGAGCTACCCAGTTGTACCCTGTGCCAAATACATAGAATAACAATGCCCTCAGGTGATGGAGACCAGAAAGAAAGGAAAGGAAGGCACACAAATTCTAGAGAAAATTAAAAGATGCCAAATTCAATTTTAATACTGGGCCACAATAAAACAATTGAAGGATGTGGGCCTGTTTTATTATTTATGCACCGTGCTCAAAGTTATCTGTAAAGGAAATTAGATGATAGACCATAAATTAAGGCAAGCTGCCTTATAAATTTGGATTAAATCTTACACTGGTTTTAATATTTAATACATCAGCATGAATCATATTTTTACAAACCACAATAGAGGTTCAGTAAAGGCTTTAGAATGTGTTGCAGTATTAACTCAGCTATTATCATGAATCGGTCATCTCCTTCCATGAAAACCTTCCTTCATGCAGACGTGGGATTGGCTACGTTTTGTTCTGCAGTGTATGAGAGATGGGGCCTCGCGGGCCACGACTGCTGGTGGGTATCGTGCTGTGGGCGTAGAGCCTCCATCTGTTATGAGAAGGATGGC
The DNA here is from genome assembly GCA_004027915.1 of Capromys pilorides. Classification (NCBI taxonomy): domain Eukaryota; kingdom Metazoa; phylum Chordata; class Mammalia; order Rodentia; family Capromyidae; genus Capromys; species Capromys pilorides. The sequence continues at coordinate 4,632 of PVKN010011575.1, read as the reverse complement.
TCACTTCATCCCCATAGGATCCAGCATGCAGGCTCATCCCCTCCTGGATTATTTTGTGACTTCCAAGGATGTGGCCTGGAAGGCAGGGACTGCCATGAGCTGTGGAATGGGAAGATCTGCATGCCACAGAGCTCAGAGGCTGTTGTGGGGAGGCTTCCCGAGGCCTGTGTATGTGGCTGTGGCGTGGTTCTCTGTAAGCCACCGGGTGACACGGGGGGGGGCATTCAGTCAGTTGAGTTTGTTATGGGTTAGATCTAATATTCTACCAAAGTCTCGGACAGTCAGAGGAGAGTTTTTGAAAGGTGCATGGATTGTGAGGGTGCTTTTACTCATGCATTAGTGTTTTGAGGACTCCATAGCTGACACTCTCGGGTGTCAGCCCTGGGTGGTGGTGGGCCATTAGGTGACTGACCCCAACAGAAGTGTTTTCGTCCTTGTCTCCTCTCTTCTTCCTCTGCTTCCTGGATGCCCTGGAATAATTAGGTTCTCTGCCAGACCCCCGCTCAGAAGTGTTTTTATCTTGGGACCCTGAGCTGAGTCCTCTGAATTGTTAGCCAAATTGTGCTTCTCTTTCTCCAAGAGGTCGGCATCGAGTATCATGGGAAGACAGAATAACACAGCCAGCATGCAGTACTTGTGACTCTATGCTCCCCAAGCAGATGTAGGTTTGAACCACATCACTGAGCTGTGAGGGCACGTTAGGGAGCCTGTGTCTACATAAGTCATCAGGTAGAAAGGAAGAGAAAATGAACCAGAGAATGAGAAGGAAAGGAGACCATACCCAGAGAGAGCCAGGAGGGGCATGTGGTGGCATATGGTGCAATGTGAGCAGGAGGCCAGGCAGTCAACCTGGACTGTTGTCCATTAAGCTACAGATGCCGCTCACAGCTGTCACCAGCTCCAAGGCAGGCCTAGTATTCTGCTGCACTTACTGCAGCAAAGCCAGTCTTGGAGGCAAAACTGCCCTCTGCTCCTGAGTTGCAGGAGCACTGTGCTCTCAGCTCAGTGGAAGGGGGGTGGGGAGGTGCGGGGAGAGCAGTTGGTTGGGGGGATGGAGCTGAGATTGGGGAGCTGTGGTCAGGTTGGGTGGTCAGAGTGTGGCTAGGAGGACAACCATCAACAAAGCCAGCAAGGAAGGAGGTGAAGGTGCCTGTGGGAGGGTGGGAAAGGCTTGGAGGTGCCAGACTGTGTCCTGCAATGAGACAGGGGCCATCCATAGTGAGAATCCAGGGGCCACTCTTGGGTTACTGGGCATGGTGCTGATACAGCACTAGTGGTATCATGAAGGAGGATCCTTTGCATAGGAAGAAAGGGCATTGTTGAAAGGTGCAGTAGAAACCTGTGACATGATGGGACAGTTGTCAGCTCCCACCCAAGAGAGACTTGAAGTCTTCCCAGGCCTCTCCCCAGACAGTTTTCAAGGGCAGAGAAGTCCACAGCAAGGTCAGAAGCAGGATAGAAATGGAACCTCAGCTCTTCCTTGACCCAGCAAGGATGACCTGGCTGGTAACCCAGGTCCAGAGCTATCCCTGCTTGAGGATGGCCTCCCTAGGGGCAGAGCTGGAAACAAGGTTGTGCAAACAAGGATTTATATGGGAGATGACTCCGGTGACCCTAAAGAACACCAGTGGGACAGTAAGGAAGTGAGGAAGGGAGGGAAGTAAATGTCAGATGCTACTGTGCACAGCCACAGGGTTGAAGAGACTGGTGGACATTGAATGGTGGGGGCCAAGCAGCTCTTGGTTGGGGTGAGAAGTTACAGAAAAGGAAGAAGCTAGAGTGATCACCGTGTGGATGACTAGATGTGGAGACCTTGGTAGGAACTGATGCTGGGTGTCATATAGATGCACATGGTCATGTAGAGAAAGATGGCTAGACAGGTGTCCATGCAGAGGTGAGCAATACATGTATATTGCTCTGTTGGCCTACAAGCAAGGACACCTCAGTACCATGGGTAGAACTCAGTCATTGCTTTCTGTTATTCTTCAAAGAAAGAAGGGAACAGAACCACTTGGGAGAAAAAAAAAAAAGGTGATCTCAGGACCACACCTGAGAATGTATCAGATGAGCCTGCAACTTCCTCAAGGGCCAGGAAGTACAGAAATGCTCAGAATGTGAAACTCCAAAGGGAAATCCTGCAGAGGCTCTAGGGTGGTAAGTGAAATAGCTCTCACTAACTGCCATGGGGCAGAATTTTGGGCCCTCGGCTTGTAAATTATGGACACATTTGTGAAGCAAAGTACAGAGGCTAAGTGAGGCTGCAAGGAACAGAATATTGGAGAGAAATTGGCTTCTCGTGGCAGAAATACTGGGCTTGGAAACTGCATGGCTTCACGCACAGATGCAGGATGTGCTCCAGAGCAGGGCACTGTGTCCCGAATTCCTTGTTTTTCTGAGACTTGAGATCTGCTTCCATTTTCCCGTCAACACAGTCACTTGAAATCTTCTCGGGATTGGGGCAGTTCCTCCCTTCACAGCGGTGCTTCCTCCTGAGCTGAGAGGTGCCCTTCGAAGCAGGGCAGCTCATCCTGTCTACCTGAGCAGACAACAACAGGTGTGGCTCATCTCCTGCCCACCACTGTGCCCACTGGAGAAGCAGGTGGTGGCAGTCCAGGAGGCCCTGTCGCCTCCTTGCATAAGCAGGTAAATCCATCAGGTAGCTGTCGAAGCAGGCGCCAAGTGGGTGGATGGCTCCCCCTCCCCTGGACTCTCAGCTAGAGTTGGAGGGAAGGACAGGTGTTGGGTGAGAGGGCCTTGGCCCTAATTGAAACTTTATGAAAAAGTTGGACAGTGTGGGTTTGACATGAATGTGATCATAAGGTTTCTGCATGATGAATTTGGTAATTTTTTTTTGTACTGGGGATTGAACTCAGGACCTTGTGCTCCCCAGGTAGGCACTTACACCACTGTGCTATCTCCCCATCCCCTTCTACATGATGAATTTGGGCCACGCTTTCTGAATAGGTATGCTGCACTGACACAAAAAAGAAAGCCCAGTAATCTTCTGGAAGTTCTTGCTTGTACAGATTTCAGAAAACCGGAGCTGGTCTTGGCTGGCATGTGAGCAGAGGTGTCCCCATGTGGGTGTTCCCATGTCTCTCAGAACTCGCTGCTTCAGGCACATGACCTAGGCCCTCCCAGCTCCATGGGGGGGCGGCAGACAGGAAACGCTCAGGTCCATGTCTGTTTTTTTACAGCGGGGGTGAGGTCTGAGCTGCGCTTGTGCTGAGGCCCAGGGCTGCTCCCTGCAAGAGCTTGCCATGAATTTGAGCTCCAGGTTTTCACACTTTTAAATAAAATCACTTTAGATTTACAGAAAATTTGCAAAGACAGTAAGAGAGTCCCATGTACCCTGTCAGTGTCCCCCTTCTCGCTGCTGTCAGTGTGCTACATTAGTGAACTAATTTGTCCCAGTCCATGGCCTGGGACTGATGCATTATCATGAGCTGAAGAACACACTTTATTCTGCTTCTCTTCATTTCACCCAATGTTTTCCTCTATGCCTCAGGAACCCGACCGGAATGACACATATTTGATCGTGTCTCCTCAGGCTCCTGTAGTCTGATGTGGTTTTTCAGGCTTTCCTTGTTTTTGATGTCCTTGACAGTTTCAGGACTCCTTGTCAGGTATGTTTTTTTACAGTGCCCTTCAGGATGGGTTTGTCTGATGTGTGTTGCCTCGTGGTTAGTCTGGGGCTGCGGGTTCTCGAAAGAAGACCTGAGTGCCGGTCTCGTCACATCTGCCATGCACACCTGCCATCAGCCTTCCTCATGCTGTCAGGGTTAATATGGATCACCGGGCTGAGGTGGCAATTCTAGGCTTGGCAGTGTAAAGTAATTTTGCCTTCCCATTTCTGTATGTGTTACATGCTCTGCTCCTACCTAAAGCACCAGTGGCTTGACTCCACCTCCCAGAGCATGGGGTGCTTAGGTACTGGAAAGAAATGTTCTGTGTAGATTTGTCCCCCTCCTCTACCTATACATGTATTTATCCAATCATTCATTTATACTTCCCTATTTTGCAGAAGTTGCTAGGGTGATTTAAATTTTTATGACAAAAGGAAGAGGACCTAAAATAGCCAATATACTTCTAAGGCAGAATAAAGTAGAAGGGCTGACAATGCTAAACTTCAGGCCTTACTATAGAGTTGTAATAATCAAGACAGAGCAGTAATGATGAAAGTGTGGACGGATAGATCAAAGGGAGGCGTAGAGTGCCCGGAAACAGACCTGCACCAATACACTTAACTGATCTTTGACAAAGGAGCAAAGATGATTTAATGAAGAAAGGACAGTCTTGCCAACACATAAGGCTGGAACAATTGGTTCTCATGTGTTAAAAAAAGGATCTGAATTCAGACCTTCTCTTTCTCAAAAGTTAACTCAAGACATGTCACAGGTCTAAAATGGAGCAAGTGTCCATAAAACCTGTGGAGGAAAACAGGATAAATATCAATTATCTTGAGTCTGGCAATGACTATTTGATACATAATCAAAACAATGATTCATTAAAAAATTGGTATATTTTAATTTACTGAAATCTAAGAATTCTGTTTTCGGTTCTAAATTCAGATTCTAGAATGTTCCACCAGAAGCAGATTCACTATGAGTTTGTCACAGCTATTTGAGTGTC
>PVKN010011574.1:0-21517 GCA_004027915.1 Capromys pilorides | reverse complement strand
AAGAGTTGTTTCTACATCTTCTAATCTGTCCTAGTTATCTGTGGGTCTTTGTTTATTTTATTTTTGCTAAGAGCGCTCTGATTTTATCACAATAGCTTTATAGTTCAATGTCCAGTCAGGGATTGTGATGCCCCCACCTTTCTTTGATACCCAGAATTCCTTTTGTTATTCTAGGTCTCTTTGTTCCAAGTGAATTTTAGGATTATTTTCTCTAAATCTGTGAGATATGCTGTTGGAATTTTGTTTGGAATTGTAGTGAATCTATATAATTTTGGAAATATAGTCATTTTCATTAATTGGTTGTTTCTACTCGGGCAAGGAATATCTCTCCATTTTGTGATAAGCCTTTCAATGTCCTTTTTTCAGAATACCGTAGTTTTCAATGTAGAGGTCTTTTAATTTGTTAGATTTATTTTTTGTTCTTAATTTTAAAAATTCATTTTAATGAGAAAAAAGGTGTAGCAATGAAACAGTTTCAAAACAAGTTAGCAGGATGGTTATGATAATTAATACCATGCATATTATTGTCTTCATAGTAGTTATTCAGAGGACAAGGTGCAGATCTGACATCTTGTCTAAATAATATTAGTACAAACTTTTGTTCTTCATGAACTAGGACAAAGTAGCTGTATATCCTCACTGTGTGTGTGTGTGTGTGTGTGCGTGCGCGCGCGCGTGCACGCACGCACGCACATGCACGTGCGTTTTTTTAAAAGTTTCTAATACTAGGAGGAAATATCATACTGTGTCTTATAAGTCGATTGTAAGTCAGAGATATAGTATGAATCATAAAACAAATGTAATCAACCAATATTCAGAAAATTAAATATTAAAATTAAATTAAGTATTTCAAATCAGTATTCCAAAATTCAAATCAAATCATGAGTCCAACTTAGAGGCCAGAATGGTGTGTATCATGTATGACTCTGTAGTCAATTTAGAGAAATCGCATAGTATTTGAATAGGTTAATATATACAAAGATATCAACTAAGAAAAAGTTTCCAGCTGGGCATGGTGGCGCACACCTGTAATCCCAACACTTGGGAGGCTGAGGTAGGAGGATCGATGTGAGTTTGAGACCAGCTTGGACTACAAAAGTGAGCTCAAGGCCTGTCTGAACTGCATAGCAAGACCCTGTCTCAAAAAGACCAAAAAAAACTCAAAAAACTTTCTATGGTAGTAAAGCATTACTAAGAATAAAACATAACACAAATACTGGAATTGCAAATATATGACCAGAAATTCTAACAGTTTGGGGACAGAATATCGCACAAAGTTCTAGTGTGTCGACACAGACGGTGTCCATGATGCTTACTGGTGGCCAGGTGTCACGTGTGGGACTGAGCTACTGCTGTTGCCTTGATATCCACCCTGAAGACCTGGACAGAATCATGGGTGCAGCAGAAGTTCATCTGTAGAATATGCCGATGGACATACTCTGCTGCTGTGCATAAAAGAACAGTTGCAAGACTGCCTTTGTATACCTCTTTTTCTCCTGTGTTTAATTACTTCCCCTATTTGGTGGGTTCTTTCCTTTCTTCATGGGGTTGTGGTCATTTTGATCTCTCTTTAGAATATCTTAGTAAACTGTGCAGGGTTGGCTTTGTCACCATGAAATTCTTTAGTTGTTCTTTGTCGTGGAAGTATTTCACTTCTCTATTGAACTTGAAAGAGAGTTTTGCAGGGTATAGCAGTCTGGGCTGGAATTTGTTTTCTTGCAAGACTTGAAGTACTTTGCTCCATGTACTTCTTGACTTGATGGTTTGTAAAGAGAAATCTGCTGGTATTCTAATGGATTTTCATTTAAATGTGATGTTTCTTTTCTCTAGCAGCTTTTAGTATACTGTTCCTGTGCTGAATTTCTGGGATGTTGATTATTATATGTCTGGATGTGGTTTTAATTAGGTTGATGCTAACTTGGAGTTCTGTATGCTTCAGTTACTGAATGTCAAATTGTTTCCCCATACTTGGGAAGTTTTCTGCTATTCTGCCCATATTCTTTTTATATTTACTCCTTTCTCATTGATGTCTATTAGTCTTACTTTAATCTTTGCGTCATTTTGCAGATATTGGATTATTTTTTCTTGCATCCTAGTTATTGAGAGATCTGATAGTCTATTTTCACTTTCATTGAAATGGTTTTGCTAGCTTGTGATTAAGGTTTTAAGTTCCTGTATTGCCCTTTTAATCTGCTTCACACTTTCTATTACTTTCCAATATTGCTCATTCAAGGATTCCGTCATTTTTCTATTCTCTATTTTTTTATCAGTGTCTTTAGAAGCACTTAGTATTTCTTTTATTATAGGTATTATTTCTGATCTGGTTTCCTCTATACCTTTCTGCAGTTGTTTCTTTACTTCGGATGCTATTATTTCAGAGATTTCAGGTATGTGATTTATAATTTCTTCTATGGTATTGTCTCCTGTATTTGTTCTGGGTGGGCTTGGGGCCCAAGAGCGCATTTTACTCCTTCTCTTTGTCGTTTTGCATAGCCCTGTCTTCTGCCCTTTTTGTGTAGAGCTTTGGTAGAGTTCTTACCTTAGCATCAGGTCCAGATCTACCAAGTTCAAAGTCGTTTAGGAGGGTGTGGCTTGAGTCTGGCTGCTGAGCTCCACTTCTTCCTGCTTCAGCCCTTGGAGGCAAACCTGCTGTGCCACTCTGGCAAGACATTCTGCTCCTGGATCAGCTGGGTGGGTCTTGTCTCTAGTCTCTGCAGGGAGTTGTGCCCCAGTTTTCCACACTGGGTGCACCAGGCCTGGTTGCTAGGTGAATTGAGTTTCCAGCAGGCCCAGGGTAGTCTGCATCACACCCTAGGCCAGGTTACAGGGTCAGATCTGTTAGATTGAGTCCTGGCGTTTTGTTTATTGTTTACCTAATTTTTCTCTCAGTGAATTTGATATTCATCTATGGAAGGCTATTGATTTTTGTGTGTTAATTTTCTGTTTAACTGTGCTACTGAAATTCGTTATTAGATCTAGAAGTGTTTTTGTGGGGTTTTGGGGATCTCCTATCTATCTGTGTAGAGTATCTTGTCATTTGAAAATAATAAACTTCTTCCTTTCCTATCTGTATTCATTTTATTTATTTTTGTCTAATTGCTCTATCGTATGTTTCTAAACTGTGTTGAATAAGGTGATCAAAGCAGACAATCTTGTCTGGTTCCTGATTTTAGAATGAAAGCTTTCAGTTTTTGTCCATTCACATATGTTGGTTTTTATCAGAGATGGCTTTCATCCGGTTGCTGGTTGTGCTGGCAAATGAAGACCAAGAACATCTTAAGTTCAATTTTGCGTAGTCTTTACCGTCAGTGAGCATTGGACTTTGTCAAAAGCATTTTCTGCACCTGTTGCCGTGATCCTGTGTTCTTTGTCCTTTGCTGTGTTTATATGATGTATTACATTCATTGGTGTATGTATGCTGAGCCATTCTGTATCCCTGGGATGAGTTCTGCTTGGTTGTGGTGTGAATCTTCATGATGATTTGCTGTGTTCTGTTTGCCAGTACTTTATCGAGGCTTTTTGTGTTTGTGTTCTTACAGAGATTGGCCTGTAGTTCTATTTTTTGGTTCAATCTGCCCCAGATTTTAATATCAGGGTTATACTTGCTTCTAGCAACGAAATTGGGAGTATTGCTTCTCTTTCAATTTTGTTAACAGTTTGAGAAGTAGTAGTGTTAGTTCTTCTCTTAATTTCTTACAGAATTCAGCTTTGGAATCATCAGGACCTGTGCTTTTTTTTGTTGCTGTTGGTTATTTTTTAATTACATCTTTGATTTAAATGACTGATACTGGTTTATTTAGAATTTTTGTATCTTCCTGACTCAGCTTTGTTAATTCGTATGTATCTAGCAGTTTGTTCTTTCTGTGGTTTCCATCTTATTAGAATACAGGTTTGCATAGGAGGTAGTGATGATATTCTGGATATCTGCAGGATCTGTTGTGATTTTACTTTTTTGTTTCTTACTTGCAAAGTGTTGATAATATTGGCAAGGGTTTGTCTTGTTTTATTTAATTTTTCAAAGAACCAACTCTTCAATTCATTGATTATTTCTAGTTTTTTTTTAGTGTCCATTGCATTAATTTCTGCTCTCTTTATAATTTTCTCCTTCATGCGCTTTGGGCCTGACTTGCTCTGTTTTTCTAGAAGCTTGAGTTCAACATGAAGTCGCTTGTTTGAGTGCATCCTTTTTCCTGGTGCGGTTATTCACTGCTATGAATTTCCATTGTAGAACGGCTTTTATCATGTTCCATAAGGTCTGCTACGTTGTGCTGGCATTATTGTTTAGTTGCAGAAACTATCTAATTTCTTTTTTAATTTCACCTGTGACACATTGGTCATTCAGCAGGGTGTTTCCCCGTGTTCATGAAGTTCTTCTGGTTTCTTTTGCCACTGATTTCTGATGTTAATGCTCTATAGTCTGGTAATATGCATAGAATAACTACTGCTTCTTTGCATCTGTGAGCTAAAATGTCTGGTTTGGAGAAAGTTCCATGTGCAGCGGAGACTATTCTGATGTGGGGCGGAACACTGTAGACATCTACTGAGTACGTTTCTTGAAATGCTTAGTTCGGTTCTAATACTTCATTGTTGATTGATTGATTGATTGATTGTGTGTGTGTGTGTGTGTGTGTGTTTGTGTGTGTGTGTGTATCTGGTTGATCTGTTTATGACAGTGGGGTACTGGGGTCCTCCATTACAATTGTTTTAGTACTTAACCTTTCATATCTGTTGATACTCATTTTGATAGTTGAGTACACCAGTGTTTGTTACATATACATTTATGACTGTTTTATCCTCCTCTTGGATTGTTCCTTCCCTTTGCAAAGATGCAGTGACTTTTTTTGTTTCCCTTTATCATTATTGGCTTGAAATTCACTTTGTCTGCTGATAGAATAGCTGCCCTTGCTTTATTTTCATGAGTGCTAACTCTGAGGTTTTTGTCCTCAGGTTGGCTTACTCTGCTGCATATACTTCCCGTGGGATTTTTATTCTCCTGGATATGTTTGAATCTGTTTCATGGATTCCATTTCTATTCCATATTGGGCATTCATGGTTTTCATCATTTTTCCTCGACTATTTCTATTGATTTTTTTTTTTTAAATTGGTATTGCATGCATGTCTTTCATTTCTGTCGTTGTTTCTGTAATTACTAAGAAATTATTATTATTATTACTATTATTATTTTTCCCCTTTTTTGTGGGACTGGAGTTTGAACTCACGACCTTGCACTTGCCAGGCAGGCACTTGTGCCACGGAGCTATCTCCCCAGCCCCATGAGAAATTATTTCTGACTTGATTTTTTTTTTCCCCACAGAGCCCCTTTGATCTCTTTGTTACTTCTGCTGTTGCTACTTCAGAAAGTCCAAGCTTTCAGATTTTTCTACCTCCTTGCGTCTTGGGGTGAGCTGGCAGTCTGGGGTTCCATTTTCCTTGAGTTTCTTTCCATTTCTTTCATTTTTTGTAGTTGAATTCCTGGATCAATTCTTTGGAGGGATGTGAGATTAGCTCAATGATTTAAAGCACCTGCTTAGGATAGAGTAGGCAGCTGCATAGACTGTGGTTTGATCCCTGGCACCACGTGCTGCGCCAGCCCCACCCCCAGCCCCAGGGCAGGCTGAGCTGACCATAACAAAAACAAACAAAAAATAAAAAAACCTTTTATTATTTTGTTTGTTTTATTAAGACCGCGTTTCACCGTGCAGTTCACATTGGTCTTGAATTCACTTTTTAGCCCAGGCTGGCCTTAAACTGCTCCTGCTTCAGCCTCTCAAGTACAGGGATTACTGACCTGCATTGCCACACCTAGTGATGCTTGTGAATTGCCTGTGGCAAGCAGCATTCTTGCATTACTTAATACTAATTATTGGTGTTGTCATCTCTGTGAAGCTGCCCTTGCAAGTCAGTCCTGAGTCTGTTGTGAGAGCCACCTCTTCGCCCTGGGGCTGTGTGGCTCGTGGAGGTGATGGTTCTGTGTTCAGAGACCCTCCTGTTCCTCCTTTTATGGAGGAGGGTCGTATTATTTGGTTGGGTTCTTTTATTAAGTGCACAAGCCTGGTTTTGTTTGATGAAACTTAGATGCATCATGTGTCTACTTGCATGCCCCTGATTTACTTAGCTAAGTTTATGAGTGGCAGTTTTTTATTAGCAGGATTAATTTATTTTCAGTTTCTGTGTTATAATTATTCTGCTGAGCAGCTGAGGGTTGTTCTTTTTAGTAAGCTCTCTGTGTATACAGACAGGTTAGCGTGTCCTCCTGCATCTGGGTTTGTGCTTACAGTGCAGCAAGCTGCAGCTTATAGCACGGAGTCTCTCAGGGCGCGGCACAGTGGAACTCCAACACAACTTGCTCTGCGCTGGAGTTCTAAATTGCATCAGAGGTGATAACTCTTTTTTTACGTGCATTAGATGATGGATGCCCTGGGCTCCTAGATAGCCTCATGGGTGGGGCTGGTTGCCAGGGGAACCAATATATCACTAGAATTGGGACTTGGAGCTCCAACCTTCCACCTGAATAGGGAAAAAGGGCTAAAGGTGGAATTGATTGCCGAAGGCCAGTGGTTTAGTCATGCTTAAATAATAAATCCTTGCTTAAATAATAAATCTTTTCATAAAAACACAAGAGCACAATGTCTGGCTCCTTGTTAGGAAGGTAACACATCCAATAGGACATGGACGTGTCATGCCCCATTCCTTACACCTCACTCGCATGTCACTGTCTTCTAAGCTGTTCTTCGGCTGCACTCTGTAATAATAAATGGATACTCACAAAGTGTTCCCTGAGCGTTGGCTCCAGCTGGTGATCAGACCTGAGTCCACCGAAGTGCAGGAGTGCCTGTACCATCCCCCAGTTTGGCCTCAACAGTAGGTGTCAGTCTTACAGGGCTGAGCCTGTATCCTGTGTATAGGGATTGAATATGAAATAGAGTGTTGTGAGAGCGGGTGCAGTAGGGGAGGAGAGCCAGTGGTCTTCCCTTGCACACACTTCCCTGGTACCTGAGGGGCGCTGGCCTCAGGAGCTCCACAGATCCAGAGTCCAAGGTGCTCGAGTCTCCTGTACAGTCTCAGTGTGTGCGTGTAGCCCACGCAGAGCCTTTTGTTTCGGTGACTTGTAACATCTAGTGTGATGAAGTGCTGTGCAGGTAGGTTTTACTGTGCATTCAGGAAAGAATGGCAAGAATAATCCTGGGCATGTTCCGCCCAGCTGCACTGCTGCTACCACACGCCTGCTGGTGGTTGAATCCTTGGATGTGGAGTAGGGGTAGGTGGCTAATGCTGCATTCCCTCCGATCGCCCATTCATTCTTTTCTTCCTCGTTTGGTTCTGTTTTCTTGAGACAGGATTCCACTGTGCAAACCCCCCCGAGCCTTGAACTTGCTCTGTGGCTTGGCTTAGCAGTGATCCTCCCTGGTGCTGGGGTTGTAGGCACACAGCCTGATGCCAGGTTCACCTTGTTCTTAAGTGTGTTGTGAATGTCAGTGTACTTCACCCCTCAACATGCATGTCGTTTCCTAGAGTTTATTATTTGTGGCCTTCTTTTCTCCCTGCTCGCTCTTAAAATATTAACAGAGTTAGAGCCCCTGTGAGATCTCACTGATGCCCTTACCTTCTCAGAGCTGTTGTTCTTTTCATTTGTCTGTGTCAGTGTTGAGGATTGAACCCCAGGGCCAGGAATTGTAAGCAAGCATTCTACATACCTCAGACCTTTCGTGTTTGTTTATAGTTTTGTATTGGTAATATGCACACTTACACCGGAACACTAAGCTGCCATTTAAGGCACGTACACAGATGGTTTTACTGTTCATATTTCTTTGCAAATTTCCAATCAACAGTAATTTGAAATTTGTTTAGATTTTGCTTTTAAACTTTGTGGCATCTGGTTTTGATTAATAAAAGTCTATAGACAAATTCTTTTTGTCCACCATAATGGAAAGAATAAGAAAGGAAGAAACACATTAAGTAGTATTCTTTGGTTTGATCTTGTAAATTTATAAATTGATCTGTGTTTATGAAAATTCTATGTTGTTTACTAAGGCATTTCGGCATTTCCCCACTTAACATGAATTTTGCGGCTGCCCTTGAAGTGATTCTGACACCTTCACCCCCGTGAACGGCAGTGGTGGAGAGCTGGTCCGTGTGTTCATAATGTTCTCTGCTGCTGAGGACATCAGAGCTCCCAGCAAACCACAGGAGGCCATAGCCAGTGAAAAGAAAAGCAGCTCTATTCCCAGGTAGCTCTGTGGAGAAAGAGAGGCTCTTTTCCCCACCAGGGAGAGGGAACACAGTGAAGCGCAGTAGACACCCAGGCTGGCTTCCTCTTGCCTAGCTTGCTGCCATTCATTCCCTTCCTGGACAGTGTGCCTTTACCCTAACCTCCTGGTGCCAGCGTCTGCCCTTTCTGTTCCTTTTGGCCTAAGGAGAGGAGGTGGCAGTTTACTTCCTAGGCCTGACAAAGTCTGAAGAAGCAGCTTGAGTCTTAAAGGAATTTCTACCTTCCAAAGCATGCCATTTTGAGCTCCTGTTTACAGCTGTGCATTCCTCAGCAGCCACCAGTTTTCTTTCTGGGAGCTGTGGTATGGCTGCAGCTCTGAGGAGAAGCCCCAGACACGGCTCTAGCTATCCATGCACCGCAGTGCAATGGGGATTATAATAGTTTGGACACTATTTACGTGTTTATAGAGCCAAATTAAAGAGTTTAAAGTTGTCTCCAATATTTAACGTCAAGATGCTGCCAGTTTTTTTCTGATCTCAATACAGACGTTATGAATGCTTCCTCATGTATGAGACCCCAGTTGGAATTTTTTAACTGAACATTCTTATATGCTTTTATCCAAAGGTAGTAGCACATCTTCCAGACACTAATTATATTTCACTACATCCCCTTAAAAGTGGTAAGCTTTTATTTCCTACTTCAATGATTAAGCAGGTACAAATCTGTGTTGCTTCATTTACCACGCCAGTCAGCACTTAGCACCGCACCTTTCCTGCACTCCGTCGTACTCCTGTGCTCTGTAGCAGCACTGCTCAACGGCATTTCTGCGGTGCTGGGCGTCCTGGCTTAATTCTGTTTTATTGAAGCGTAAACAGTTGCACATAGCTACTGTTGGAAGCACAGCTCTATAGTCCAGCCTGACTGTTCCTAAGGTTGACCATTTGCCTGCTCCTACGTCTAGCCAGTGTGTTTTGGTTGCCAGTTTCTTCGATCTCCTGTGGCATTCATATGTCCGTCTTTGTTTACAAACTGCAATTACACCTCACTTCCACTTCCCTGGCTTCCCTTGTCTCTTCTCTGACTGATGGGATAGTTTCTGTCCCCACTAATGCCTTGTTTGGCTCTTCCATTACTGTCTGGAAGCATACTATGGCTACTCAGTATTTACAGAATATCGAACTACCTCCCTTCTAGAAACTTTCACACTGACAGCTGACTAGAGAGGAAGATTGACCCCTCCCTTTGTCTTGCTCTTGTTTCTTTCTCGGAAGCGGAGGCTCATGCCCAGCTCCTGCTGCTTGTTAGCTCCAGCCATCTCGTGGGGCTCAAGTGATACAGTTGGTATTGAACTCACCTCTGCACTCGTTCCATTTCCATTTGAAATTTTCCATGGGAGCTTGTGACCTTGCAGCTGCCTCTCCACGCTGTCATGTCTGCACTGCTGCTGGGTGGCATGTGGAGCTCTCCTTCCCTTTTTTTCTGATGGGGCATTTCGTGGCATAGTCATTGTCCTCTGGCTGTCAGCTAAGTATTGATTCTTACTAATTTTTTTCTTCCAGTTATAGCTGAAGTCCAGATCTAGTTCCTCCTTGTAGTTCTCGGTTTGCTGATTATCATATTAGAGGTTAAGGTGTAAACTGCTTAAAAGAAAGCTCTCCTCGCTGTCCTTTCGGAGTGAGCCTACTGTGTGATCTCTTCTGTTACGCCAGTTAGATTCCCTGAGCCCCGTTTCCTTTCTCTGTGTTTTCCTAGAGAGAGCTCAGGAGCTCCAACTTTTTATTCTAAACATTCATTGCCTTCCCTAGACAAAGTAAGAACGAGGGCTGAGAGTGACTCACTTACAGGTAATAGATGTGTGTTGAGCATCTGCAGTGCCCTGGGTTTAATCTTCAGTACACACGCACTCCCAAACCACAAGTTGGTTTTCCTCTTTTCACCTCCACCATTGTATTTGACACAGAAGAAAAGCTTCTTATATAATCGGCACTACTGTCGTACCACATTATTTAATCCTCATGTAGCGTAGTCAAATAAAAGTAATCAAAAGTTAAGAACTTCTCACACTTGTTCATTATTCTTTATTTTTAATCAACACACGTATTTTATAGAGTAGTTTTATATTTGCAGAAAAGTTATAAAAATACAAAGTTTCCGTATACTCCCTCTGTGCAGTTGCCACTATCATCAACATTTTGGTAGACTAATACATTTCTTATATTTAAATTGACACGGATAGATTTTTTTATTTTTAAAGACAGGGTCTCATTTTGTAGTCTCAGCCAGGGTCTGACCCTGGCATTGAACTCCTGGCTGTCCTCCTACCTCAGCCTCACAGGCTGCTGGGATTATGCCGAGGGCCACTATGCCCAGTGTAGTTTGCTCTTTTGTCCTGTGGAAGCTTGCAAATGTGTACTGTATCCTTCAGTATTCCTGTGCAGACTGTCACATGCCATAGTCGTGCTGTCTAGCGGTGTCCTAGGTTCCCTCTGGCTGCCGCTGCCGCTTTCCTGCAGTTCAGAGTTTTGCCTTATACAGCGTACAAGACATTTGACTTTTTTAGCTGAATGAGTTTGGCATTTAAGGTTCCTTCATGTCTCTTCAGCTAGGTGGCTCCTTTCTTCTGCTTGATTCTTTTTTTGAGGGCTCAGGCTGCCCAAAGGGCAGGGCTGGCGTGGCCTGTAGTACCAGGGATCTAACTGTGGTCCCCTGCACTTGCCTAAGCTGATGCTTAAACCTCTGAGCTATCTCGCTGGCCCCTCTACTTTATTCATTATCTCCAGCATTACATTCGGGACTCTGGGGATTCATCTTTGCAAGTAAACTATAGAAACAGCTTGTCAGTATCCTCA
The DNA here is from genome assembly GCA_004027915.1 of Capromys pilorides. Classification (NCBI taxonomy): domain Eukaryota; kingdom Metazoa; phylum Chordata; class Mammalia; order Rodentia; family Capromyidae; genus Capromys; species Capromys pilorides. The sequence continues at coordinate 10,459 of PVKN010011574.1, read as the reverse complement.
AAATTAATTACTGGAATTTTTGGTTTTTAGTGAATGGACTTACAGATCAATTTACAAGTTAATAGTATCAGTATTTCCCTATAAAGAATATGGAATCTGTATCTTTTATTTCTTTCATTGGTAGTTTATAGTTCTCATTATATAGATCTTAGAAATATTTTGTTAGTATTATACTTAAATATCCTTTCATGCTAATAAAATAGTGTTATGCTTTAATTTCAAATTCTGGTTGTTCATTTCTTGTATATATGAAAGCAACTGTTCTGTAGTGCAACTCTGCTGTGGTCACTTACTAGTTGTGAGGAAATTGGGGAAGGTTTGTTGGTTTTGGTCAGTGTGAGATTTCCTAGAAGTCATCATGTCATCTGTGAGCAGAGTTTTACTGTTTCTGTTTGCATTAGTTAGTACAGTTTGGTTGAATAGAAATAGTAAGAGGATGGGCTTGTCCCATTCTGCATCCTAGAGGGAAAGCATTAATTTTTCCCCTGTGGTGTTAGCTGTAAGGTTTTTGTTAGATGTCTGTCTAAGCTGATGAGTTTCCTCTCTATTTTTATTTTGCAGAGATGGTAGTGTTGATAGTGAAGATGGAGGTGATGGGTGTTGATTTTATCAAGGGGGGGTTTTCCTGGGAATTGAGCTTGCTGCCTTTGCACTGAGCTGCATCCTCAGGCCCCAGCCCCACGCCCTTTGACAGGATCTCACAGTGTTGCTGTTTTGCCCAGTCTGGGCTCAAACGTCTGATCCTCCTGGTTCTGTTCTCAGATGGCTTGGATTAGAGAATGCGCCATCAGCCCTGGCCATGGGTTTCTTCTTTAGCCCACCGATATTTCCATTCTTAGAATGTTGGTAAAAATTTTCCAATGAAAACCATCTGATTCTGATGTTTTCTGTTTTTTTTTTTTTTTTTAATCTATTATGGAATCAATTTCCTTAATAGATCTAGGTCTAGATTGTTTTCTTTTTGAGTTTTTGTGGGTTGTCTTTTAAAAAAACTGTCCATTTCTTCATAAAATTATTGGGCATAGAGCCTAACATACTCACTTGTTACCCCTTTGCTGTCCATGAGATGGCAAGTTGGTCATTTGTGTCTTCCATTCCTTTTACTTGGTTATCCTGATCAGAGATATAGAAAAACCTGTCAGTCTTCTCAAAGAAGAAATTTTTGGTTACATTAATTCTTTAGTAATGTCCAGTTGCTAATTTAATTTCAATTTTCATCTCTATTTTTTCCTCTCCTTGTTTTGATTTCATGTGGTCTTTTTCTAGTTTTTAGCTTAGGTTATTAATTGTGTGTTAGATTATTAATATGTGCATTTAACATTAAGTTTTTCTCTGCTGCTTTTGTAGCAGTGTACAAATTTCGTTTAACATTTTAAATTTTCATTTTCAGTTGAAAATATTTGCAATTTTCATTTGAAATCTTTTGATCTTGTGTTATATAGCAGTATGTTTAATCTTTAAACATTTAGGGGTATTCCAGGTCATTTTCTATGTTAAGCAAACTTCCAGTACATTTGTTAAAATGTGTCTTAACTTGGTGACCATCCACCTGAACTTAAAAAGTGTGGATGGACCCATATGGGATTCCCTGGATCCAGATGAGAGGGTCTGCTAGACTGTGCTTTCTCAGGAGCCTCCAGAAAGATATTGCCTTCCGCCTTGGCTTTCCAGCTCCGGCCTCCATCATTAAGCTTGTCACTTAATGTTTGGTATATTGCTCTTCCTTTGAAGAGTCTTGCTGTGGTGGTCCGCCTCCTAGCTAGCACAGGACAGTGTTCCTGCTTACAGACCCTCAACAGAAGTCACACCTGCTCGATCTGTATGTGGTATAAGGTGAGGTGAACACCGATCCAGGGATTAGGAGGTGAACATCTTGGAGGTGAATTTTACGCCAGTATTGGAATTCAGATTCACACTTCATAAGCACCATCTTGGGAACCACTTTTCTACTTTTTCTGCCATTCTTACCACCTTACACATCTAAATGTCTTGTGCTGTATTTTATTGCCTGTGTTTACCTGTCTCACTAGGCCACTAGCATTCTGGAGCAGGACGTGCAGCATTTGAATCAAATGAGTTCAGATGCATAAAATTATGTGGAATGACGAGAGCCTTGTCTGTAACGTACACATTACAGCACAACTCCTCTCCACAGTTCCTGCAAACTACTCTTTCCAAGTTGTAATGCATGTGGTATATAGGATTTATCTAAAGTGAAAATTCTAGGGGCTGGGAAGATAGCTCAGTGTAGAATAAGCGCCTGCCTGGAGAGCACAGGGTCCTGAGTTCAATCCCTAGTATGGAGGGGGCGGGGGGAGTGAAAATTCTCATAACTCAATTTTGACTTCTTTTAAGGAGGAAAAAAATGGCATATTGGCATATTTAACAGGTTTTGTGTCAGTAAATATTTCAAACGAAACTGCAATTGTGTGGTGTTTTGTTTGTTGTAGTACAGTCTGGTCTTGAACTCAGTACGTAGCCCAGGCTTGTTTGATCTTGGTGATTCCCCTGCCTCAGCCTCCTTGCTGCTGGGATTATAGGAGTGAGCCACCATGCCCAGCTGTCACTGGCTTTGTTTGGCCTGAGTCTGCCGGTCATCCAAAAGCACAATTAATAGAAAAATGCCTTCATGGTTTGTTTTATGCTATTCCTTTATTCCTAGAAGTACTTTTGCAAGAATTTAACACTGGTGGCTGTAGTGAAGGAGCGTGCGAAATCACGTTGGAATAGTGTTTTCCTTATGCTGGCAGATTTCCTAAATTTTTGTGCAGCTATGGACCCCACCCATGCTTAAACCAGCTTCCCATTTCCATGAGGTCCAAAAGCAAGAAAAACAGCAGCAACAACAAACTTTCCTGTGTGGTCTGTAGATAGCAGATGTGAAGATTGTTAATGCCCCTCCCAGCTGGGGACCATACACAAACAAGCACTTCCACTGATAGCTGCGCCCTTCCTGTCGGGCATGGGTTTACTGTTGAACAGAGTTCCGAAATAGGTTTGCGACAGTTTTCAGTTGTATTTATAAAATGTTAGTGGGTGAGGTCTTCCTTTAACAAAATCTAATTATTTCCTGTCTGATACCTAGCCAGGGCATTTTAAAGATGTTTTAAAACATTTTCCCTCCAGTTGAGTTAGATTAATTTTAATAGTTACGGTTGTTTTTGTCAGCCAGTGCACACGAATTTGTCTGTTTCCAGTGGATGATTCTAAAACGACTTGGAATTGAAATGTATATAAAAAAGCTATAAATGTTTGTAATATCTTGTCCCTGGAGTGATGGCACTTAGCAGTTTAAGTAAATGTACAAAAAATTTATTTTGGTTTTTTAAGTAAGCAAATCTGTAAATAATACAGGAACAATAAAGGGTTACAGTTTAGGAAAAAAGCAGATTTACATTAGAGAATTTGCAGGTTAATTCACAGTGTAACATTATCCTCATCTAGTACATCTGTTATAAAAAGGCCTGTAAAATCTAGGCCACCCATAAAGTGGTCTGCTGAGGCCTGCGGTGTTGGTAGAATGCTGTTATTATGTGGGCTGACTGGTTTGAGAAGGAATTCACCTCCACTAAGACTGAGCTGTCATGGTCTGGCGTCCCCCACAGGGCTGTAGCAGCTTAGCTTAGGTGCCGGCCAGGTCCTGGGGTGCCCGTTGCCGGACGCTGTGTGATGTGGCATGAGTGGTGTCTGCCTCTAGCTGGGTTTATCGGAATGTCAGCATCCGTTCTAGGTCGTGTAAACTTCAGGCTGAATTGGAGTGAAAGTTTGGTTTAAATTGCTAAGTTAAGTATAATAGTAAATGTCAACCATATTTAGAAAAAATGTGTATGTTGTTGCTGAAAAGGCAGCTGAGGCTTTAAGTGCAACAATTTCTGACCCATTGGAGGAACCTCCCTTCAGATTCCTTGGGGCTTGGGAACTGTTTCCAAGGTCACGGAATTGAACTTCATATAATTCAGTAGCCTAATGCCGAGAATTAAAATTGAAATCTTCAGATAGCTAGTTTGAAGCAGTCAAAAATCAACACTGACCATTTGGGGAGTGAAAATGATTTTGAGCCCAGGTAGATCTCAAATTACTGATTTAACTTTTACAGAATGAATGAAATATTTTTTAGAGAATAAGTAATGCTGATGCACTTGAAACATAAAAGTTAATACAACAGATTTTTGACTCAGATGATCTGTATTTCACATGTTTATGGAGACCTAATATATCTTTCCTTAAATATATGAACTTTTGAGTTCAAAAATGTGTCATAGAAATCTAAAATTAATTTTGTGGTAACAAATCAAGGTGACATTTAGTGTTAAAGGAAATATAACAGTTTGGGATAGGAAGTAAAAAATGATAAACATTATGTATACTTTTTTTTTTTTTTTTTTTTTGCAGAACCGGGAATCCAACTCAGGACCTTGCACTTGCCAAGTGGGCACTTGTGCCCCTGAGCTATCTTCCCCATCCCTATATATGCATTTTGAAGTAAAATTCATACATTGAGGTAGAAATACCTGCACATATTGTGCTTGCTCGCTCTAGCTCTCTCTCTGTGTGTACTGTTTTGACCCTAGTTCAGCCCTGGTGAGTTCATCTGTAGGTGAATATTTTTAACCAGAAAGGCTTTTTTTAAAAAAATGTAATTTGATTATTGCAGAGTCTCTGCACAGCTCAGACTTGTGATCCTCCTGATTTCAGCCACCCCAGTGCTGGGATTATAGGCATGTACCCCCACGCCTGGCCTTTGGCTGCCTCAGCCCACCCTGCAGGCAGGGCAGGGCAGGGTGGGCACAGGATGTGATGCCAGGGAACCGCAGTCCCTGTGCTTGCCTAAGCAGGGGCTTTAGTCCAGTGAGCTATCTCGCCTGCCCCACTGAAAGGCTTTTTTGCACACGGATACTTTGCATTTTGTTCGGTGCTTGTCCCCGCAGTAGTGGAGAATGAACCCAGGATCTGGGTCTAGGCAAGTGTTCGGCACTGAGCTGCTACACCTTCAGCTGCCGTGTCATTCTTAGAATTATCTATTGTATATCAGGCAGTTTCAAGTTTGCCAGCTAGTCATGATTCACTTAGAGAATCTAAAGTTAGAGCCTTAACTTTTTTCTTCCAGACAAACGAACAAAAGCTGTTCATGTACCCAGCCTAGCCGTTACTCTTTCCACTTCTCTAGCTCCACATCTTCCAAATAGATTGCTGTATACAGTGCTGACAAATGCCATGCTGTGCCCCAGAGTCAGCGAGGGGCGGCCTGGTATGCTGTGCTCTTGTCAGGTTGGCAGTGCTTGTGTGGGAAAGTTTAATCACCGCTGACACCAGCAACCAAGGCACTCACTATGACGGAAGTTGAGTTGCCTTACTGTGTCTCCTGTTCAAGAGTTAAGCATTTTAATTGTTAGTTCAGTTAGCTAAATCTTTTGCTAATTGTTTTCCCCATCCGTAACCAGAATGTGTTTCACCATTTCAGATCTACCGACAAGACTGTGAAACTTTTGGGATGGTGGTGAAGATGCTGATCGAGAAAGACCCTTCTCTTGAAAAGTCTATCCAGTTTGCCCTGAGGCAGAATTTACACGAAATAGGCGAGCGATGTGTTGAGGAACTCAAGCATTTTATTGCGGAGTATGATACTTCTCAAGACTTTGGAGAACCTTTTTGAAGACATAGTGTAAAGGTCAGGCAAAAATAAATGTTTCTAGATTTTTTTCTCCTGAATTGTGTAAATTCTTAATGTGTGAATTTTTTGTCGTGAAGAGTGATGAGTTTTCAGTATCAAACATCTAACACAGTCTATTTAAAACATTTTAATGAGAATTTTCTCTACACATAGGACCTACTAACCCATATTCACCTTTTACCCCCAAAATGATGTTCAGTTACGGTTTAAGCCCCACCTGTAACAGGGGATCAGACTCAGGATCTTGCACTTGCCAGGAAGGTGCTTACGCCATTGAGCTATCTCCTGGGCTGTTGTTTAAGTGCTGAAGCAGTCCTGCAGGGCAGTCTCACTTGCTCAGGCTGGCTAATCTCCCTAGTGTACACTTTGTTGGGTCCCGTGAGTATAACTCTCAGGTTAGAGCTTATTCCGTCTGAACATTAGTTGTGTTTTTGCATTTCATATGGGTGGTACCAGGTGACTTTGAAATTCTGAGTTTTGATTTTTTATTAGCTTGTTGCTTGCTTGTCTTGGGCTTCATAAGTTTTAATATGCTAAAGTACACTATCGTAATAAAGTGAATACTTTGGTATCTTAGGGGGATATTTGCTTTGAGAATAATTCTTAGTAATAACACAACACTTAAAATCTAAAAGACATCAGAATAAGATCTTCTGTTTCTTAGAAATGATCTCAGTATGTCTCTTCTCTTAAAAATACTCCTGAAGCTCTTAACTACCCTAATGTCTTTGGAAGAGGTAATTTGATATGGAGGGGGAGGAGTATTTGAAAACCCTGCAGACATATTGGGGAAAAACATTAAATACATAAGAGTTCTGGGGTTTTGATTTTTGTAAGTCCATACTATCTCAAAAGTGAATACAGTGCGAGAAATCATTTACAGATTTTGGAGGGGTACTTTGTGACCTTGTGACTTCTGTGCTCTGTGACTTTGGGGAGCACTTAGTCTTTCCTAAGTGGTCTTGACTTCGGAAAACAGCCCGGCCCACCAAGCCTCACCAAGTGGCGTGGGTCAGGTCATGGGTCCTTTGGGGATCCTGGCTGGACTGTGGGGTGGTTCATTTGTTTCCTGGGCTCTGAGCCAAAATGTATCATTTTGTAGCATCAGTTAACAAGAAACATTACAAATCATGCTTGGCATTTGGCTGTGCAGCTTCTCATCTTTCTGCCCCCCCGGCTTCCACTCTTTCAGCATTTCAGTGGCCCTGCAACACTGTCCCCAGAGCTGCCCAGAGCACTGGGAGGTTGTATTAAAGGTGGAAACAGCAGTGTATTGTAAAGGGTCCTGTGCCCCAAAATATGCGCTATGCTGCTTCACAAATTTAGAAATGAATCTAGGGCAAACATTTAAATTGTTTAGGGTTTTCTCAGTGAGACCATCTTGCATTTTTAGCACTTACGTTTTATAAAACAAGCCAAATGAAAGCCAGTGTATTATTTCTGATACTGTTCTCTAGTATGAAGACAGAGAAGGTTCCCCCTCCCTTTTTTTCCTATACATCTTCCAGTCCGAGGATTCTGTTTCTTTAGTCAAGATGCTACAAGTTTAAAAATCGAAACTGAAAAGCTACCAGAGACAAAAGAATCTGTTTATCTTGTTAAAATTACTAAGATGTCTTGCTGACATATATTTAGATGTAGGTTCCACTTGTTGTTTCTTCTTCCTTTCTCTGAAGTTAAGTTCACCATGTGAAGTTGTTCACAGATCGCTTTCAGCACCGTTGTGCTAGGCATGCCAGTGTTTTTTGTTTTTTGTTTTTTTTTTTTTTAAACGTATTTTAAAGCCTGATGTTAGGTAATTCACAGGAGTAACTATATATTTTGCAAAATGTTCTTCTTGATTGAAGAGATCGTTTGTAAATTATACCCATTGCTTTTGCATATACCTAGTTGTGATAAGACTTTCATTATCTTTGCATAAACCCTTGATCAGTAGGGTGAAGCGTATATTGTAAAGCTTACTATGAATTTTGAAGGTACAAAATAAAGCAACCACATTTAAATAGATTGTCTCTTATTTTATGTGGCTTACGTGTTTTGCTAGAATGTAAAGTTTATTATTTACTACAGAATTATTATTTCAGTTACTCAGTGCAAGATAGAAGTTTGAGAATTGAAGCTAGTAAACTTTGGGGATGTAAAGAATTTGGATGATTTGAGGAGTTCTGAGAAGTGCTCATGCTAGTGAAAGGTGGTGCTTGGTAGTGTTCCGTGACAGTTGTGTAATTGTGGAGCAGTGTGTCTGTGTGGTACCTGCTGGAGGGCAGGCAGCCTGTTTTCTTCCTACCTCCCGTTCTGAGCAGTCTAGAGCCTTGTGGAAACTCTGATTTGTCAGCTTGAAGGTGGTTTCCCAAAGGTAGATCTTTGACCCTTGAGCCTTGGAAGGATAAGGTTTTTCAGGTATAAGAGAAACACCAGAAGTCCAGAGGGTAGAATTATGTAGGGAGAGGTAAGCTTGTGTGACTAAAAGGGCTTGCAAGATAATGGGGAAGGACGGTGGTAAAGGGAGCCAGAATATGAGCTGACGGCAATCAAAATGCAAGGAAACAGCTTCCTTTAAGCTTGCTTAAAGAGCAGGAAAGATGTACAAAGTCTCTTCTGCTCCCGACTTTTCCTGGCTTAGAATTGTGAACAGCGGCTTAGAAGATGGTCTTGTGGCACAGACTTCCTCCTCATACATGCACACTTGCGCAGGACTGCTGCGCTGTTGTCTGTCACGTACCTGAAATTTGTGGCAGGCTGCTAAGCCACTACTTTGTGTTGGTTTTCTCCCGTGTGGTTTACAGGAGGACGTTGTTGTAGCTTGCCCGTTCTCTTGTTAATCTTCTGCAGTTACCTGCCCCAAACACAAACTTTAAGAGGTCACAGTTTTATTTTCTCCCCTTCAGAAAAGAGAAAGGGAAAGAAGTGGAGCACATGTAAAATGAGAAGGATGTCCTTGGGTGTAGCTTTCCCTGTTCTCTTCAGGAGTGCAGTTTGAAAACATTACCTATTTAGTATACTTGTCAGAAAATGTTCCTTTCTCAAAACCGTCAGCTACCCTCTGTCCCCAGGCCAGTTCCCAGATCCACAGCCTCAAGGAAGGACGGGGCGGCTGATGCTCCTTAGGAAGCCTCTGTTCCCTGCCAGAACAGGTACCTGTCTATAGCACGGGCAGCTTTATGAGTTCTTACCATGGATGTTAATGTTGTGATGTTAGATCATCACTTACATTATGGGCTTTACAATTATTTCCTATTAACCATCTGTCGAGTTGAATGTAATATACTATATTGGGTACAGTTTAAAATTTTGTTATTTTGGATTGTCATAAATGCTAGAATTTTGAGAAAGATTTTTCTCTTACATTTCACTGCCTAACCAAGTGTAGAACTACTGTTGTAGGGTTTTATGCTTTACAGAACATGCTCCTATATAATTCCTTACATGTGTGATTCTTTCCTTCCACTCTTGGTGCTGAGGATCAAACCCAGAACCAGTGAGAATTTTCTGTTTTATTGTTAGAATCAAAGAAAGTTATGATTTGTCAAGTCTACATAGTCTGCATGGGACAGGATCAGGGTTTTATGTAGATCTTTCCAGTCTAAGGTCAGTGTTCTTAGAAGAAAAAGAAAAAGTTGATGCTAAGGGGTTGGCCGAATAGCTCAGCTTATTAAAGCGCCTGCTTAGGCAGACACAGGGAGCAGGATTCAATCCCTGTTGTGGGCTGGGCTGGCCCCGCCCCTGGGGTACACTGAGATAGTGACTGAGACTGGGCGTGCTGTAATCCCAGCGCTTGGGGGGCTGAGAACAGGAGGAGCTCTACGAGTATGACTGTAGTGACACAAGAAAAATGTCGATGGTTAATTTGGCACAAAGTTCAAATCTTGACTGTAGCCATTTGTGTGTGCAATTAATGGGGAATGTGACTTTATGAGGCCAGGGTGTGGCCTGCCACTCTGGCTGCTTGCTGCACTGGGATATAGGACAGATTCTGAGGAGACCCATTTCAGTAGAATGAACCAGGTTATTAAACTCTTCTGTTTTAGGAACCACTACTAATTCAATACAGTTAATACCCTTCCAGCTTTGCTTACACCATATTCAGAGTCAAGATGCAGATTCCTGTGGAGAATAGGCCTCCTCTGCTACAGAGGGGAAAAAACATCTTTATTCTTTTGATAAAGAACTGAGGAGAAACATTGGAGAAAATATTTAGCTTGTACCTACTCTGTGGTTTCCAAGTACCAGTTAGTGAAGCAAAGGCCAGCTTGAAACATGAATAAGACACTTGTACTTCATCTTTTAAACTTTTACCTGCTCAGATTTTCAAATATTAATGATTTTTTTTTTAAAGTTTACAGCTTGTATAAGCTGTGTCTTGGCACTAAGGGAAGGAGCGAGGAGGGGATACATCTTTTTTGAGGAACCCAGGCTGGGCAGATATGTTAATAAGTGGAGTCAAAGAGGAAAGTGTTTTACACTGGGCAAGACTTCTGGTGTCTGACCCAATGGGTGCAGTTGAGTCTCCACAGGCTGCTGAAGCCAGAAGGAAGCCAGTGAGAGGATGGAAGAGACACCACAGGCTACAGGACTCTCCACAGGTGGGTTAGGAGAGCCGCCTCTCTCTCATGAGCTCAAGCAGTTTAGGGCTCTGATGGGTTTGACTCGTTCTCCCGTGGTGTCTCATGAGTAAGGTTCGGAATTCCATGACTTTGGCAAGATACAAACTTGGTGGTGGAAAATTCAGTCACTCTGCTTGTTTCTCCTTGAGGGGTCCAGTTTGCCTGGAAGCCTGCCTATCTGTCT
>PVKN010011573.1:0-21517 GCA_004027915.1 Capromys pilorides | reverse complement strand
TACTACTTTATAACGAATCATCCAAAGAATCACAAAGAGTTTCAGGAAATTTGTCCATATACTAAAGACCAAAATATTCAGCTGAGGGCCTAATATCCTTCATGAGTGCAGCTGAAAATCTAGAGCTAATAACAATGTCTCTCACAAGTTCAACTGCAGGCCTAGAGCCCACAACTGTGGAGGACTACCTGAGCAGTGCTCCTTGAAAAAAAGAGCAATCATCTCCATTTTGGCTGAGCCTGACCCTAATTCCCTGTATTATGTACATAACATTATGTTATGTACAGAGCTGCCTAGGATTTTTCCTTATCCCTTCAATTGGCTTTAAGCAATGTATATTGGTCTAGCCCAGGTGCTATTCTTTGAAGATGGCATACATGTTCCCCTGATGTCTTAGTTACTCTTTTCTCGTTGCTTGGACAAATACCTAACAACCAAAATGAAGGAAGGAAAGGCTTATTTAGTTCACAATTACTGGAGGTTTCAGTCCATACTCGACCAGCTACAAGCAGACTGGCACACGGCAGAAAGCAGCAATTCATGGCAGTGGAACAGTTGCAACAGAGGCAGCCAACCAACCAGGGCAACAGAGAGCAACAGAGAGAGGATCTCTCTTATATTACATTCAGGATCCTGTCTCAGCCTATCCACTTCAGGCCACACCCATAATACCAGCAGTACTCAGACCCATAATCCCATCAGTACTAAAACACATAATCACAGTGCATCATGAATCAAATCTCAAACTCTAGAAGTCCCCACCCTATGACTACATGAGGCTTTTGGGGATAATCAGACACAAACCATAACACTTGATAACTTGCACCTGCTGCTCCTTATCTGAGCCAGGTGGAGACAGGATGAAGGGCCAGTGCTCCACACAGCCAGCTTGGATTGAGCTTCAAGATAGAGAATATGACTTCTTGGGACTTGAAAGATTACACATCAGAGCTGAAGCACCAGACCTCAAAACATTAGGTACTATCTCTATAGTATAATGCAAATTACTTTTTCTGCATATCTTCTCTGCCTATGACAGAGGTAAATGCAGGCCTCCTACCTAGCCCAGCTTACAGTACTCACTTACTTCTCACAATTCTCGGTCATTTATCCTCAAGCCACTCCTCCTTCACAACTGAATAAAACCTGGATGTGGTCCTGGGTTGGCCTCTTTGTTCCAGAAAACCATCTTTGTGGCTGGACTTAGGGCCCCTTGGCTTCCCATAATTACAAATATGCTTTAGTGTCTTTATTTTTTGCCATGGATTGCAATGGGAGTGGTAGATTGGAATTAACTTGGTGGGATTCCAATAACATCTTTTGGGGATTACAAATATAGACTTCTTAGACCGAGACAAGGACCAGGAAGGGCTTCCTACACAAGAAAATATCTCATGCAGGCCTTCTTGATAAATCTGCACTGGAAAGACCCAAAGGTCAGTGGTAGAAGCTAGAAAGCCTTGCCAACAGAATGAAAGACCTATACTAGTGGCCTGAGGAATCTGAACTGAAGCTAGGAAGCAATGCTCAGATTATCAGAGCTCCTCCAAAAGTACCACAGCCATCCTCAGCAACAGCGAGGTCCTGAGCTCTTCCTCCAATGGGAATGGCTAAATTCATCAAGAAAGCCAGTATGACAAGGTCACCCAGCGGAACAACCTAAGAAAACTGATGGCTTCCAAGAGTTCCACAGCTTCCCCAAACAGCATCACTAACAGCATCTCAACAGCTTCTCCCATTCTGTCTCTTACACTGCTGGTAACAAACCTCCAGTGGGCCTCTCACACTGAGCACCAGGCTATTTAATTAAGCTGGGTGTAACAAATTCACCACCAGTTAGCTATCCATTACATCACTGTTCTCTAGTCCTTTGATGTGAGCATGTTGGGAGTAGTCAGTAGCTTATCTTTCTAGCATAAACCATAACCGTACTGCATTGCTTATGCAGAGTAAAAAGCACATTAACTGCTATTGAGGCTTCTCACAGTATTCAATTCGTTTGTGCCTTGGTATAGAAATGCTAGGTGTGCACCACACCATTCCTTCCTAGCCTCCATTCTGGCTCAGCTGGCAGCACATGACTGAGTGCTTAGTGGTATACGCATAGAAGCATTGTAAGCTATTTCTAAGAAATGCCACAAAGAATTCCACGTTAGTCTCATGTTTCTCTTTCCCTGGTGAGGCACATTTGAAGGGATCACTATTGAAAGCTGGAGTAGGGCTGCTCAACCCACTGGCCTACAAAGTGAGTGAGAAATAAACTCTGTGTTATAGCATCCACATTTCGGAGTCTGTGGGAGTGGCTTGCATTAATCACTCTGACACCATTTTCTTAGAAATAGCTGTGCTAATGCATTCACATTGCATTTGTTTAGCATCATTATAGAACTATGATAAAAACAGTAACTGGTATAAATAGGCTCAGAGAGAAACACAGGTGATTCTTGGTTAGCACACGGTAAATCTGGTGATGAGCAGAGTGTAAGTAGCTTATTAATCACAAGTATGTAGTCACCGTGGACTGCAGTAAGTATGATTAGAAAGGTATCTTCGTCCATTTTCTGCCACTATAACACAATATCAAAAACTAGGTAGGAAACAATGGAGGATTCTTTGGCTCATGATTCTGGAAGCTGGGAAGTCCAAGAAGGGCAACTATGGAAAATACTTTGTCCTGCGTCATGGCATGACAGAGAGGCAGGTGAGCATGTGCAAGACAGGCAGAAAGTCAGGTTTCTTCTCATCCTTTTATCAGGAACCCACTCTCCAATAAGTCATTCACTCCCAAGTGGAGGAGATAAGAGAAGGATAGGAAAATCTGTCATGAAGGCAGAGCCCTCACGACAGAATTAAATCCACGCAGGTCCTACCTCCTAGCACTGTCACAACTTGAGCTTGAGCGAACAAATTTAATGCAAAGCAAGAGGAAGTACAGATCAATCAGGTAGGCAGAAGACTGGAAATCAAACTTTTACCCTATATGCTAGAAGTGTTAACAATGATTAATACATACATCATTACTGTAACTTTCCTGGGGGGGGGGATTTGAATTAATTTTCATTTAAGCTTTATTGTACCTGCAGGACGTGGGGGCTTCATAGAAAAAGAATGTCAGATGTTTTATTTAGACCTGTAGCAATGTAACAAGAAGCAGACCTTGCCTCAAGGTCAAGAGGGTATAGTTTATTTAGGTGGTTCAGCAGCGGGGTGGGGAGATAAGACAAGGAAGGATGGGGGCCAATGAGGGTGTCTTCATTGAGCTGGTATGGAATTGTGGAGTTCAAACTTGGGGAAATGCTCTGGGAAACACTGTAAAACACACACCCAAGAATCTTTCAAGGCAAGGAGTAGAAGAGCTGGGAATTTATATCTAACACTCCTCCTTCATTGATTGAGAGTTGTCCCTAGAGAGATGTGATCTCCAGGTACTTCTGAACCACAGATGCGTGATTTCCATCTCTTAGGAGATCAAGAGAAGAAAACACCAGAAACTCGGTTCTACAACAAATGAAAGGAATTTTTAAAAATCCATAAGTATTTTTCCACTGTTTATTGTCTCCTATGTGCAAAGCAAATACACACACACACACACACACACACACACACACACACACAGAGTGTAATGATTTAAAGTAGGCAATTTCTGTTCTGAGATGTCAGTTCCAAACCATTGCCACCTCACTGGAAACAGTGTAAAGGTTACAGGGCATGATGGAGTTTCCATGAATAAAAGTAATGTAGCCCCTTTTCTATTAAAAATTCTTCATAATAACAAAGAAGGAATTTAAGCCCTGGCAGCTATAGCTAATGCATTTCAATAATTCTTGAGTATGCATGATTCTATATTCACTTTCTAACACAAAATGATCTGGGAGAAGAATAAACAGCAATATGAAGTGCAAATATATATGTCATAATGTGAAAATTTGAGCCATAAGGAAACTAAGTTGAGTCATAATTTTTAATTCTACTTTTATTACTAAATGTGCTATGTCCTTTGTTAATCTAGTTGTTTTCAAACTAGAAAGTGCCTGTTTGAATCACACAATCCATGTTCTATCATGCTATTTTACCTCTACTTTTCCTAAACATTTTTTAGTACTTTTTGACCTTCAAACTCAGAAACATTGTTCCAAGGTAGCTTTAACCTTAGGAAATAAATAAATTAATTCTAACTTAGTGCTATTTCTGAATTCCTAAGTCCTCAGCAGGATATAGATTTTGGTGAATACAAGTTAGTCATTCTTAGTATTTAAGTTTGCCCACACATAAGAAAATGTAAATAAGTTAAAAACAATTATGATGACAACAACAACAACCACTTTTACCACCAAATACATTTTCAGTCCTAGTATGGTGTCCCTGCTCCCTAGAAATTTAGAGTATTCTAGGGTGCACAGTGGAGCTAGGGGTAGAGAAAGAACTACTGTCAAAAAACAGAGTTCAAGTATTTACCAGATCCTAAGTTACTAAGATACCCACTTAATGAATAAATATGTGAAGGCTCATAACATTGAGGATGATCATATTTAAAACCCCAAAGTTTTGGTTATTGCTATCCTTGGCCTCATGCCCATATTTTCTCAAATTCAGTTTTCAGCTCTTATCATTACTACCGTGAGAGCTGGAACAATTTATCCCTTGCGTTTCCTCATCTGCACAGCAGGACTGAGGTTACTTTTTCACAAAGTTACTGTGAGACATAAAGAAGATCATACAGATAGAGAACAGCACAGTATCTGGCATAAAGCCCTTTGCCCTTCTTTGTTCATATACTAATATTGTTTGTGGTTGACTGTAAGCTCACCTAGGGACAGGCACAGGTTTTGCTTATATCAAAGGCTCCACAGCGCTTAGTCTTGTACTTTTCACTGAATAGTTTTGCATTAAATGAGAAAAAAGTGCATAAGTATTTGTCAAAACTAAGTATGCTTGGGCTGTGGCCCTAAATGAAGGTGAGACACATGCAATGTCTTTGAGCATAAATAAGACATGGTAAAAGGCTTAGGAAAGTTATGTGCTAAGTAAATTTTGATCTGCATGAATAAGAGTACTTTATAATCAAATTCACTATATCATATTAATAAATAAATACTTTCTTTAATCACTATGGAAGACCATTCTCTTACTCTGCTTTTGCTCAGGGCTTGTTAAAAGACTGTTTTGAGAGTTGCTTTATGAGTCACAAAAGAAAATCATCATAATTATTTTACAGCCACATTTCAATTTTAAATCCAAAAGTTAATATTTAATCACCACTCCCCAACTTAATGATCTTCTATGGCTCAAAATGACGGTTGCTTATTTCTCATCATTCAATAAGGCATTGAAACACAAAGATTTTTCCAGTCTAATGATATACAGAAAGATGGCATATAGATGACATATGTTTTAAAGACAATTTCAACAACGTCCAAGACAATGAATCAGTAGAGACCGTCTCATCCAGGAGTGGTGGCACACACATATGATCCCAGTACTCTGGAAGGCTGAGGCAGAAGAATGGCAAATTTTGAGTCTAGCCTGGGAAACTTAACAACTTAGTAAGGCCCTGTCTCAAAATAAATTTTTAGGAAAAAGGAGGAGAGTGAGGGAGGTAGTTCCATATAAAGGCCCTGAGTTCATTTCCCAGTACAGCAAAAAACAAAAAAGGAAACAAAACCTCTCAATATAGTTGAAATATGGTTACATTCATCTAGATACCTCTAGATGGGTATTTAGCAACATACTGTATTATTGTACGGCACGTGTATGTCTCTATTATTCTGTACAAACTTTATTAAATGCATATACATATTATTTATACATAACGTGAACAGCTAGCTAGGCAGGCCAGGCTTACAAGTCTTCCTGTCCAACCAGGTATCTGTAATGCATAAGGTTCATACAAACTACTGAGATCCTGATCTCCTTGCCCTGAACTACTTTCCTTCCCCTTGCTTTTTCTTTTCTTCTCCATTCTAGTTATTTATCTCATAAACACCAAAATCTTGCTGGGCACTATGTATAGCCCCATATGCGCAATCACTAATGCCAACCTTATATTCCCTGTTCACACCCTTTATTTGTCTAGCTTGTTCGCTCATCTATCCCACAGCAAACATTGTTGATAGCACCTCCTACAATGCTGCTCTTGCACATGTTTTCTTACACTCAGTTCTTCTCACCAGCTTTAGTGCCTACCATTACTCTGGCTGGACCATCACATTGCTTCTCACCTGGACTCCTGTAGTAACAACCAACGGTTCCCCTACTTCTGCCTATTGCTTTCAGCAGCCTAGCAGTGAGAGGAACAAGTCATATCATGAGACTTATCTCTTCATGGCATCCAAGGGTATCAGAGTCAAGTCATACAATGACCTGCCCATTTTCTTGTTCCCTGTCGTCTCTGTTTCATGTCTTTTTATTTTCACCCTTGCCCCCTGTTATCTGACCACACTGGCCTTTCACCTCTGCTCATTAAAGCAGTCAGGCAAACTTCGATCTCTGGGCCTTTGTTCAGTTCTTCTCCCTGCCCTCCCTCCCAGTGTTCTTGCCACATCTTCTTGGCCTGCTCCTTCACTATAGTCACTGTTCAAGCATCTCCCATCAGTGAAACACTCCCAACATCCTACTTACACAAGCAAATGCCACTCATGTTACTTCTACCCTTCCCTGCTCTTCTTTTCTCTAAGGACCATGTTACTGTCGAGACATACTATTACTTACTTTAAAATATCTGTTAATTATTGTGTCAAACATAAGATCCCTAGAACATAAAGTTGGTAATATTGTATTTTATACTTAAATATCTGTTATTTATTTTTAAAATATTTGTTATCTGTTGAATTTCAGTAGAATACAAGATTGGTAAGAGCAGAAATTTTTATCTATTGTTTGCTGCTGTCTTCTGTGTGCATAGAACAATATTCCAGTGGGTCCACAATGTTCTACTCATAGTGGCACCCAGAAATTTCTTGATTAGATGAATTTATCTTAGACTCCACGATCTGTTATTTCAGTCATACTTTTATGTGCAGATATCTGGGTGACTAAGTTGCCCTCTGAGTGGGCAAATGTGAGAGGTGTCACTTAAATCTGGATTTAGAGCATCTTTGAAAGGAGAAATCTACAATTATTCTACATCCAAAGAAGTTAAACTAAGCTGTTAGATATGCACTTAAAAAAATGTGCTTTTCCTAACAGTCTTTTCAGAAAGAGTATGGACCTTTCAGTGTGGTGAAATAAAAGCATTTATACTCATTCCTTGAAATCTTCAAAAACAAAAACAAAAACAAACAAACAAACAAACAAAAAACAAGGCAAGACAGAAAAGAAAGTTTAATCTTCAGTGAAATAAGAATGGTAGACCACCAACAGTGAACGGCATTTGCCAAATTCAGAAAGATGTAGACCCAAATGCCAAGGGCTAATGTATACATTCTCAGACCTGTGGCAGACCACAGACTTCTCTAAATTTCCCAGTGTGTAGAGTTCTATCCAAAATTGCTCTGATTGGAGTTAATAGAACTAGGGGGAACGGCCAAACCATTGCAACATCTGGAAAAATCTTGTGGGGATTAAGGCTTACTCTCAAATATTAGCAGGGCAAGTGGAGTTGAAGGAAGAGTAGTGGAAATAAGAAAGAAATAGTGGTGAAAAGTAGTGGAAAGAAATAATCTCTTTTTTCTCCTTGCTATGGCCTATTGATAGAAGAATCCTGTCTTGAGGTGAGGCTGATCAATGTGTTATCGAAGGCACAGTGAGTTTTGCAGTTACTGACTACAGACAGCTTAACAGAAACAAGACACAAAATTGTCCTATTTGACTGCTTATGCCAAAAGTGCTACACTGAGAAGCATACTAACCTCTTGCTTACACCACAAGGGTAAAGTAAAAAATCTAAAGTATAGCTTCAGTTAAATCCTTCCTGTTCTTTAAGCCTTTAAATATTCTCCAATTCCTCTAAGCCTTAACTCCATAAACTCCATTCTAGTTGTTTGATTTGTGTTTTGATTGTGGCAAGGATAACATGAGTCCTATTCAGATTTTTAAGTGAACAGCACAACATTGTGAACTCATTCATCATTTAGAATTCATTCATCTTGCATAACTGAAACTTTACACTCATTATAAACTTTATATACTTCATTAATAGGAGCTCCTTGGCTTCCCTTCCCCCAACTCTCTGACAACCATTGCTTTACTCTCTGCTTCTATCAGTTTGACTGTTTCAGATATCTCATGTAAGTGGACTAGTACTGTGTCCTGCGACTAGCTTATTGGACTCTGAATAATGTTCTAAAGTTTCTCCACTATACGCTTCCATCAACAGTACACAAGGGTTCCCCTTTTCTCCACATCCTCACCAATGATTGCCATTGTCCATATCTTTGGTTATAGCTGTCCTAATAAGCCTTCAGTGCCGTGTCGCTGGTTTTGATTTGCATTTCCCTGATGATTTCTATTGTATCTTAGTCAAACTCTCTTGCTCTTCCCCATAGTCCAGCCAGCAAGATCTGGCTACCACTATAAAAGCAATGAATTCCTGAAAGCCATTCTTCAGCATAAAAGGTTTCCTGCAACCTGTGCCACTTCCTCTAACCAGCAACTCATTGAAGTTGTCACTTTTCACAGAGTCACTCATTCCTTTCTCAAAGCTTCCCTGTAAAGGAGCCAGTTTATTTTTATTTTTAAGTTTTTTAATTTTAAAATCTTTTATTCATTTATTTATTTGATACAGGGTCTTATAATGCAGCTCAGACTCATAGTGATCTTTCTGTCCCAGCTTCTCCAGACTGGGATTACAGGTTTGTGCCACAGTGCTTTGGGGCACATGGCGTGCCTGGAGCTCTGGGGCCATCATGGTACATGACATAGGACATCAAACCTTATGCTTGCCAGGAATGTGCTTCTACCACCAAGCTATCTCCCAAGCCCAAGTTTATTTTTTAATATTTAGTTCATTCCATGGTGCTTGGCATTTTCTTTTAGCATCAGTAATATTCACCTTTGTGTTATTTCATGTACAGACAGAATGAGAGGCAGCACAGCAACACACAGGGTCCAGAAAACCTGGTCTCATATGTTCATGTACCACTTGCTGTTTGAATAAAGATTATTTAACTGTTGAAATCCTGAGGGTTCCTTCCTATGACATGCAGTTAATAGTATCTTATAGGACCATCCACACAATTAAAAATGTCAGAAAAAACAAACAATGGCAAACCTATTATGAAAGACCAAAATTATTTTAATTTTTCTAGAACAAAAAATTATAATTCATTTTTCCAAAAGCAAATCTAATTAGAAACATTTAATACTGAAAAAGTATGCTTCTGACCATTGAGGCTCTCATGACATTCTTGCTAAATAACCTTGATTACTCAATAGGTGGTTGAGAGGTGGTAGTAATTTTAGGATGTGGGGCCTTGTTGGTGTCAGTGGGTCCTTGGAGGTGTGCCTTTGAAGACTATATTTTCTTTCAGAGTCTTAGGTTTACTCTTCTCTTTTCCTGCTTTTTGTCTACTATTGTGTAAACTGCTTTTCTCTGTCACATGCTCCTGGTGCCATGGCACTTGTCCAGGGCAAAGGAGCCAGCCATGGACTAACTCATTATGAAAGTGTGAGCCAAAACAACCTCTATACTTTGAAGTTGATTTTCTCAGGTATTTTCTTACAGTGATGAAAAGGTGATTACTAACTTTCCAAAAGCAAGAGAATATATAATTTAATAATACAAAAAAAGTAGAATATAGAATCAAGAAAAACCTAGAGTAATAATCTGTGACAAATTTATTTTTCTAATTGGCCTTTTAACCTGTATATTCATAGTCTTTTGTTGATTTTTAAAGCATTTGAAATATCTAGTAAAAAATGTGACAATCATGAAGGACTCAGCAAGTTCTCAGCTTTGGCTGATCACTAGACTCACCACTGAAGCCTCTTAAAGTAGTTTTCAGAAGTTACTATTGATTTCTAATGCTGAAGGTCTGGGGTCATATGTAGCTTAAGTGTTTAATGCCTCTAAAACTCATGTTATAGTTTAACTGCCATTATAACAGTATTAGGACATGGATACTCTACAAGGTAAAAGGTACAGGAGAGCTCTACCTTCATGAGTGGGGTTAATGCCATTATAAAAATGTGAGTATGACTGGCCCCCTTTTGTCTTTGCTGTTTTGCATGAGGAACAAAGGGTTCCTTCTCTCCAGAAGGTACAACATTCAAGATACCATCTCAGAATCATAATTGCCAAGCCAGCTAGCACCTGTTACTGGACTTCCCAGATTCCAGAGCTATAAGCCAATACATTTCTTTATTACTGGTCACTCAGCCTGTGACATTTTGTAATAGTAGCACAAATAGACTAAGCTAGGTCACCAGGTGATTCTGCAAATGTGGTAGTTTCTCACCCGGGTAAGAAATAAAGATGCATTAGCAAGGTTAATGACAAAGGAAGAGATGTAACCAACAACTAAATTGTAAAATTAACAGGTGCTAGAGATGGTCTTACTTTTGGATACTTTAACAAAGTTCCATGGACAGGGTGAATAATAACAATGTTTTTTTCCCTCAGTTCTGGGGGCTAGAAATCAGGGTGATAGGATGCCTAGGTGCTGGTAAAGGCCCTCACTGTATCTTCACACAATGTGAAAAGACAGCAAACTTTGTGGAAGTGCACCAAGCTCATTCATGAGATCTTCATCATCACAACCTAATTACTTCAGACAGGCTCCATTTACAAACATCATAAGACTGGCATTAGACTTCCACATATCCGTGATTGATAGCTATCAACCTAGAATACTGTTGTGGATTGGTGGGCCATTTACAAAGCTCCAGAATAAAAAGAGAGTCTCAACAGTGAGGAAAGATGATGAGACAATTCATGAGAAACAACTGCTAGTCAGTTAGGTTCGGTATATGTATATGGCTTGTCAGACAGAGCTCTAAATTTAAGGCCCAAGAATGAGCTAAGGTCAGATCAATGTTTAGATATGATTGGAAAACAAGATTCCTTAGAGGAAACTTAAGAGAGGCTAAAGAATAGAAAGGAAACAAGTAATTCAATATTAATTCACTATTTAATGGGGCGGTTACAGTGTGAAGGGTCTGAATTCCAAGATTACAAAAGAATTTTACTCTGTCAGACCAGGGGTAAAAGGTAAAACAACAAAAATAATGGGTATGTTTACTAAATGCTTCTATGATCTTTGCAATTAAAAAATAAATTAATGTTCATGTTGACTCATTTAACAATAACCTGTATGTTCTCATTTTATTATTATGAATTCTATAATAACACTGCTGTATCTTTTAAAAAAGATTTCCATAATTTATATTTTATCCTTACTGGTTATAATTCAGTCTAGAGACCTGTATTCTCCACTTCATATACACAACTACCAACAAGATCAATTTTTAAACATGAATCAAAGATTCTGCCTTAAAGAAGGAGGTTGTCACAGTATGGACATGTAATTTTTGTATCACAGTATGCACTTATAATGATGACATTATCTGCCTCTAGTCCAGCTCTGAAATTGACATTAGGAGAGCAACAGGCATATCTTTCATCTACCTGGATATCTGTATTTGGGTTTCATAGTTACCAGCTGTGTATGCATCTTACCTTGTATGCTCATCCTAGTTCTCAGCAAACTCCAGCAGCCTCTAGCCCAAGGGTTTCAGAGCTGAGGTCTCTTCCTCCCAGCTCACAGGTGTGATTTCCCTGCATAATATACCCTGGCATATTCTAGTAACCAGCTATTTGTTGGGCCTAAGATCATATTGGTGTACTGAAATTATATTTTAGGTTCTCTTACTATGTTTTGAGACCTAATAAAGAGTATGAATACTAAACAGTGCTTATTACAGATTTAGATGAAGCAAAGTCAATTGACTTTTAATATTTGAAAAAGAGATCCCATACAAAGTATTACAGACATCAGAGGGACAAACTTAAAGGGGACTTTTTTCTATTGAAAAATAATTTTTCTGTGGCAAAGGTGAAGTATTTTCTATTTTCTCTTTTAAATCAATGGCATATTTTTTTTCAGCTACTGTGTTGACCTCAAATGAGGCTATATCTGCTACTCACCACATTGTGTCACTTTATCATTTTATCTGAGCACTGTTCTCTCTTCACCTCAAATGTCAGTTTAAAGCTATATGGTGTTGGCAAGACAGCTGCCAAGTGCATTCCTCTCTGTTCGTGAGAGAGGGACTCTATACCTTGTAGGGAGTCTTGTGTAGTAATAGTGCCAGCACTAGTTAAGAAGGGCTAGTTTGGATTTTCGGTTGTTGATTTGGTAGGGTGATTTGATACTTTGATTACCTGTTATTCCACAATTATAGTATCAACTGAAAGAGAAGATAAAAGAACCACTTCTCCATGGCCAAACCAAGTGCTTCTGGTTCTGTCATTTACCACAATATGAATTAGCTAGAATGCTATGTAGTCTGTATATCTGTAAGTTTCAGAAAGCGCCCCAAGGACATCTTTTGTACCAGCTCCATCACAATGTACCTCAACACAGATGAGAGAAAGAAACGACATGCCTGCCAGTTTCTCTTACTTTTTGAGGATTTGGTTTGGATATTTACCTTTTGATTTTCAAATGTAAGGCCTTAGAAACCTACATGCATTTATTTAATATGTAATGGATATGTTGCAAATTTATTGGTCCATATATAAAAGGATGCAGATAGTATTATCAAGGACTCTATTACAGGACTTTAAAAGTACTGCTTTACTTATGATGGTTGCCCAGGACAAATATATAGGTCTTAAAATCCAAGGTTGGCTTGAAAGTGTGCCAGACACAAACAAGAGAGACAAGAATAATGCTGCCTTCAGGAACTGGAAGTATGAAGCTAGCTCTCTTCAATACAGTTGTGTGCAATACCCCTACTGTAATATCAGGTTTTCATAAACAGTGCACTGTGTCCAAATGATCAGAATATTGGGTTCATGTGAGCACTTTGGGGATTGTTTTATAGCAATAAGCAAAAATAACATCACTATTATTATTCTTAATCTTGGACTATGTATATATCAACTCAATAAATACTTGACAGACTAGATTTCAAAAGAACTCAATGTACCTAAAGTTATACCCATATGTGATTTTAGAATTTAAATAAAATCTTCCACCAAAATTATATCAATACTAAAAGTTAAAGAGCAAAGATACTTACTTTTGCTACAATGAGCCTGGCATGCTCATCATACCTCTGATTATCATTTTTTGTGTATTCTACTTCAAACAGGGTGTTGTAATTTTCCAGAAGTTTAGCCATTATCTTGTTGAAAAGGTGTTGTTTTCTCATGCCTTCATGCCCACAAGGAACACTAGACATAAAAAAAGAAAGGAATTAGTAAAAACAATACCATCAGTACATCAGATTTATTTTTGATAATTCCTGCATGATTTGTCTTGTAAGGATATACAGGATTTCCAACAAACTCCTTGGTAACATGTTTGATGTTGGGACAAGCGGAGAGTTCCGAGATCTGACCCCACAGCTTGTGCTCACTGGAGAAAGTCAGGCTGCTTTGGAAGAAATACAGATCAGCACAGAGGCTTCTAGTCTTTTGACAATATTTATATTGTTGTACACAGCAATTATATAATGGTAGAAGTGACAAGGAATGGGTATTATCATGACAAAATAATCAGCTACACAAATGATCACAACACAGTCTTTGGAAAGTATTTTCAAGATAATGGATAAAAGTTACAAATCTTAAAGGGAAAATCAAGTACTTCTAGAGAGAAAAGGGAGTCACTATTGAAGCTAAATAACATGCACATGAAAGATCTATTATACTAGTCTCTCTTCTTTTAAGTTTAAAATATCCTATAATTTTAAAAGTTGAAAACAAGTGTGAATGCAGAATCTACTGTACACAAAGTAAAAAGATAAACTACAATTTATCTTCTTCAGTAGCACAAACACCTGACATAGGATTAGCAATTATGTTGTGTAAAGTACACTTACTAATCTAAACAAAAAGAATGCAAAAATACAGAGCAACCAGGCCCGCATTGAGAGTGAGACCTCCCCAGGCCCGCCAGAAGCTCAGCCTACACAGCAGCCAGGCCAACCTTGTGAGTGAAACCTCCTCTCCCAGCCTGCCAGAAGCACAGCTGACCCAACAGTCATGCCTGCTGGGAGAGTGAGACCTCCCCAGGCCTGCCAGAAGCACAGCCACCCAGCAGCCAGTGTCTTGAACATATACTCATAAGTGAAATAAATCAGACCTACATATTCAAATAACATTTTAGTTTGATTTCATCGGTGTTTTATTTTTCTTCTTTGTGTCTCTCTATCTCATCTTTTCAGTTTAGGCTTTTGTAGCAATACTGTTTTCTTATTTACTAGTTTCTCCCACTTTTAAAATTCTTCCCCTCAAGTTCTGACTTTGCCATATTCTGCTGTCTTTCCTATCTTCTATTATATTAAACTTCTGCCCTCCTTATGTGTTCCTTTTGTTTATCCTTATGTGGCCCTATCTTTCTTTGCCTCTTTTGTACGCTATACTTGCACAAATATACCTAGTTCTAGTAACCTGGTAGCTTTCCTCACTCACCAATCCCACATCCCTCTTCATATTCTGTCGTCACACCCACAAATTTCCTAAAGGCTTCAGCACTGATCTTTAAATCCAAACAAATGGCCTCCAACAGAATATGACCCATTATCTATTTTTCCTAGCTATTATTATTTCTCCTACCCAGTTCTCCCCTACTAACTCACACTTATGTGACCACTATCATTTCTCTTCTGTCCATCACCTTCCACACTGCAGAGTCACTGCTAACAACATTTGAATATAGACTGGGAAAATATTGATTAAGTGTGAGCATGCAAATGCAAGGTTTACCATATATAGCTGGTGCATGATTGGATCTGTTGATGCTACCATAACAAAAACTAATTCTTTCCCCAAAATACAAGGACAAAGTCCAAACCTTTTAAATGAAATAGCAGAAGGAACAAATGTTATCTTTTATGGATAGCCTTTGGACAAATAAAACTGAGGACACAACATTGAAAGGCAATGCAGTATTTTAATAAAAAGATACTCATATCAATTATAACCTCTCTCTTACTCCCTTTGATCTTAACTCTCAGAATCCAAAAAGGGGGGAAAACACATGTGTTTATATGTTTGTAACATGAGAAAGAGAGGTGAGAATACAAGGCAATGAAAGTCCTCTTGGCCTCCCAAATCTCACAAGGCTAATCTTTCTAGTTACAAGAAAAGCAAACACCAGGTAGTGTTGCTTTATGAATTAATTAAGGAAGAGTTAAAAAAGTGGTGAATTCAAAGAGGATGTGACCAAAGGTTCATGAAGTTATCACACAAAATAAAAAGTGTGGGTATGGAGAAAATAAATTGGGAAAACTGACCAAAATAACTCAAAATATGAATGACAAACTTGCCAAAGATATAGACTCTATGAAAAGATATCAGACAAAGATCCCAGATATAAGGAATTGTATAGAATTCATAAACTGCAGAAATGACCAATGTGATGACAAGGTTCGTAAAATCCAGAAAAAAAAAGGTAAATTATAATGATTTACTCAGAGAAGCCTTAAAAACATTAAAAGAAAATGTATCTAACCACTATTACAAGATACTATGAAGACCAAACTGAAGTTATTTGGAGATAGAAACTAGAAAACAGCACATATGGAATAATAAATTTGTTTATAGAAATTGTAATACAAAAATTTCCAAACATGAGGAAAAAATTCAACACACAAGTAAGTGATGCTGGAGAGACTTCCTGCTCCACGAGGCCCAACAGACTGACCTTCTTATCCTCGACTCTATCCACCCCAGCACCTCTGCACTGCGTGGGAGAAAATTCCTGCTCCTCGGGGCCTGCCAGACGGACCTTCTCAACCGCTAACCCCATCTGTTCCATGTATTTCAAAGGGAGGAAATAAGATAGAACTTAAGTGAACTAAATTAAAACAAACTCCTAATTTAATATCTGCTTAGCTACACAGACATAAAAATTGCTCTTATTGTGTAAAATGCAAACTCATTAGTTACAAAAGCTTATCAAGTGTTAAATATCACTACCTACCATTAGTGTTCTTAACTATAGTTCTGTAAATGTAAAAGTATAACTGCCTTAACCATATGATCTCTTTTGGGTAAGAATTGTGCTAAAGGTATAACTGCACCAAGCTCTCCACCAAAGGTCAGAGGACAGTGCTATAAACAATGACAAAGAGAAAGAGCAAAATTCAATCTTAGGCCTTGAACCCACCCAGAACAAAGACAGGAGACACTACATAGAAGAAAATGGAAATCACACAGCTGAAATCTCTGAATTAATAGCATCTGAAGTAAAGAAACAACTGCAGAAAGGTATAGAGGAAATCACATCAGAAATAATTTCTGAAGCAAAAAAGAGATCTCTGAATTAATAGCTTCTGAAATAAAGAAACA
The DNA here is from genome assembly GCA_004027915.1 of Capromys pilorides. NCBI lineage: Eukaryota > Metazoa > Chordata > Mammalia > Rodentia > Capromyidae > Capromys > Capromys pilorides. Next base: position 5,058 of record PVKN010011573.1, on the reverse strand, counting down.
ACTGCAGAAAGTAGAGAGGCAATCAGATCAGAAATAATTTCTGAAACAAAAAATAAATGATAACCATAATGAAAGAATTAATAACTGCTTCTGAAGAAGACACTGATAAAAATCGGAGATTAGAAAAACGATGGTCTTTGAATGAACAATATAGGAAAGAAACAGATCACATGAAGCAGACACAAAGAGATACACAAGAACTTAAAATGTCAATGACAAGTTGGCAAAGTCATCTGAATGAAAGTGAAGAGAGACTCTCAGATCTTGAAGACACACTGATAGCTAGTGAAAAGGCAAGAAAGGATCTCTTAAAAACAACCAGGATGCAGGAAAAATAATTCAACATCTTCTCAAGATGATGTAAAATGAACAATGTGAGATTAATAGGCATCAATGAGAAAGAAGGAGATAATACAAATGATATAAAAAGAATATGGACAGAAGTAATAGCAGAAAACTTCCCAAATATGGGAAAACAATTTGGCATTCAGGTGACTGGAACATATAGAACTCCAAATAACATCAACCCAATTAAAAACACAACCAGATATATAATAGTCAAGATTCCAGAAATCCAGCAGAATAACATACTAAAAGTAGCTAGAAAAAAGAAACACATCACATTTAAAGGGAAGAACATCAGAATAATGGCAGATTTCTCTTCACAAACCATGAAGTCAAGAAGAGCATGGATCAGAGTTCTTCAAGTCCTTCATGAAAAAAAATTTCAGCCCAGACTGCTATACCCTGCAAAACTCTATTTCAAGTTTGATGGGGAAGTAAAATACTTCCATGACAAAGAACCACTAAAGAATTTCATGATGACAAAGCCAATCCTACACAGACTACTAAAAGAAATTCTAGAGAGGGACCAAAATGACCAGAACTCCACAAATGAGAATGGAAGAACCCAGCCAACAAGGCAAACAATTAAACACAGGAGATAAAGGTGTAATCAACAGCAGGTAAATAACAAGGTAACCATAAGTCAACACATCTCAATTATAACTATCAGTGTGAATGGTCTCAGTTCACCAATTAAAAGAAGTAGACTGACACAGTGGATTAGGAAGGAAAACCCAACAATATGCTGTATAAAAGAAAAGCACTTAGCTCATAAAGACATTTACAGACTGAAAGTCAAAGGATGGAAAACAATATTACATGCCCCAGCACCTCAGAAAAAAGCCGGGATAGCAATCCTATTCTCAAACAGTCTTAACTTGAAATTGAGAAATGATCAAATGAGATAAACAAGGCCACTATACACTAGTTAGGGGAAAAATTCAAGAGGAAGAGATAACACTCATAAATATGTATGCAGCAAACATGAGAGTACCAAGCTATATAAAACAAAATTTTTTTTTTTTTTGGTGGGACCGGGGTTCAAACTCATGACCTTGCACTTGCCAGGCAGGCACTTGTGCCACAGAGCTATCTCTCCAGCCCCTATAAGACAAATCTTAATGGACATGAAAAATATAATATCCATTACCATAATTCTAGTAGGAGAGCTTAATACCCCCTGATCCCAAAAAGATAGGGCAAGCAGACAAAAAGTTAGCAAAGAAATAACAGAACTGAACCAGATCTTGGAAGAAATGGAACTGGTGGACATACACGGAGTGTCCCACCCAGCTACTTCTGAATACACATTTTTTTCAGCTTCTCATGGGACATTTTCTAAAACAGACCACATACTAGTCCATAGGCCATGCTTACGTATATACAAGAAAGCAGAAATTATCGTATGCATATTATCTGACCACAATGCAAGGAAACTGGAAATAAATGACAAAACCACAAGAATCTCATAAACACACAGAAATTAATCAGCACCCTCCTCAGCAACCAATGAGTTAGATGAAATTAAACAATATCTACAATTTAATGAAAATTAAAACACAACTTATTGGAATCATGGGATGCAATGAAAGCAGCTAATAGAGGAAATCTATAGCTCTGAATTCACTTATTAAGAAAACTGAACAGAAACAGATAAATACTCTAATGCTGACCTCGATCATCTAGAAAAGGAAGAGCAAACCAAAGCCAAAGCCCAAAGATGGGAGGAAATTTTAAAGATTAGAGAAGAAATTAATTCAACTGAGACAAAGAAAACAATACAAAGAATTAATGAATCAAAAAATTGGTTCTTTGAAAGATTAAATACAATTGATAAGCCCCTAGCTAACCTCATCAAAAAGAGGAAAGAAAAAATTCAAATTCAAGCAATACGGAATCAAAGGGTGAAATTACCACATACCCAGTAGAGATTCAGAAGATCAATCTAGCTACTTTGAGAATCTTTACTCTCATAGAATTGAAGACACAGATGAAAGTCCAAGTTCTGATGGACTCACAGCTGAATTCTACAAAAAAATTATAGAAGACATAATTCCAATACTCCTGAAACTCTTCAGTGAAATTGAAAAGGAAACAATCCTCCCAAAATCATTCCTGGTAGCAAGTATTATACTGATACCCAAACCAGAGAAGGATGCAACTAAAAAAAGAGAACTACAGGCCAATCTCTCTCATGAACATAGATGCAAAACTTCTCAATAAAATCCTCACAAATAGAAAGCAGCAAATTATCAAGAAGATTATATACCATGACCAGGTAGGATTCATCCCAAGGATGCAAGGATGGTTCAACATACGCAAATCTATAAATGTAATATCAATAGCGCTAAATCCAAAAACCACATAATTGTCTCAGTTGATGCAGAAAAGGCTTTTGACAAAGTCCAATACTCATTCATGTTCAAAGTCCTACAGAAAATTTGAGTATATGGCCTCTACCTCAATCTGATAAAGCCATCTATGACAATTCAACAACTAACATAATTCTAAATGGGGGAAAACTGGTCTTTTACTCTCAGATTTGGTACAAGACACGGATGTCCTTTATCACCACTCCTATTCAATATAGTCCTGGAGTCACTAGCTAGAGCCATTAGACAAGAAAAGAAACAAAAAGAATAAGAATAGGAAAAGAAGTTAAACTATCATTATTTGCAGATTACATGATACTCTACTTGGAAGATCCAAAAAACTCCACTAAGAAGCTCTTTGAATTAATACACAAATTCAGTAGCATAGCAGGGTACAAAGTCAATACCCAAAAATCAACAGCATTCCTCTACACAGATAACAAACACACTGAGAGAGAAATTAGAGAAATAATGCCTTTTATAATAGCACCTCAGAAAATGAAGCACCTAGGAATTAACTGAACTAAAGAAATGAAAGATCTATTTAATGGAAACTATAGTACTCTGGAAAAAAGAGATCATAGAGGATTTCAGAAGATGGAAAGATATTCCCTGCTCCTGGATAGGAAGCACCAACTTGGGAAGATGCTCATACTCCCAAAATTGCTATACAGATTTAATGCAATCCCAATCAAAATACCGCCAACACACCTTACAGATCTAGAGAAATCATTTGTAAAATTTATTTGGAACCAGACAAGACCTAGAATAGCAAAGGCAGTCCTGGGCAACAAAGACAAGGTAGGAAGCATTACAATTCCTGATTTAAAATTATAGTACAAAGCTACTGTGATAAAATCAGCATGGTATTGGCAAAAAATAGACCTGAGGATCAGTGGAGTAGATTAGAAGATACAGAAGCAAATACAAACACACTCAGCCACCTTATCTTTGGCAAAGGGGCCTAACATGTGTACTGGAAGAAAGACAGCCTCTTTAACAAATGATGTTGGAAAAACTAGGTCTCTACATGCCAGAAACTAAAACTTGACCCAGGTCTATCACCATGCACTAAACTAAATTCAAAATGAATTGAAGATCTAAATATTAAAATAGAAACACTTAATATCCTGGAAGAGAGAATAGGAAGAAATCTTGAAGACACTGGGGTAGGTAAGCAGTTCATAAACAAAAATCAAACTGCACATGTAATGCTTGAAAGAATTAACAACTGGGACCTCCTCTTACTGAGAAGCTTTTGCACGTTAAAAGAAATTACCAACAAAGTGAAAAGAGAACCCACAAATTTCAAAAGAATCTTAATTAACAAATAATCAGACAAAAGTTTTCTATCTAGAATTTATAAATAACTAAAAAACATTAGGACCCCAAAAGACCGAATCCAGAAATGGGCATCTGAGATGAGCACACACTTCTCAGAGGAAGAATTATTAGAAGCTTATAGATACATTAAGAAATGCTCCACATCGCTAGCCATCCATGAAATGCAAATTAGAAGAACACTTAGATATCATCTTACTCCAGAAAGAATGGCTATGATAAAGAAATCAACCAACAAAAAAAGTTGGAGAGGCTGTGGGGAAAAAGGAACACTACTGAGGCAACCATTATAGAAATCAGTGTGGAGACTCCTTAAAAAACTAGAACTGGAAATCCCATTCAATCCAGCTATCCCCCTACTGGGAATTTTCCCAGAAGAACTGAAAACATCATATCATAATGATATTTGTGCACCCATGTTTATAGCAATTTGTGATAGCCCAATCATGGAAACAACCAAAATGCCCGTCGCCTGAAGAATGGTTGAAAAGATGTGATATTTTTATATAATGGAATATTATTATGCTATAAAGAATGACAAACTCAGAGCCTTCACATATAAGTGGGCATATCCTGAACATATACTCATAAGTGAAATAAATCAGATCAACATGTGCAAATATCATTTAGTCTCCCTAGTATAAGAACTCAAAAGAAGGAATAAATATATAAAGGTACAATATAGTTAAATGGAAAACAATTATTTAAGGACTAAACAATTAAGAGAGAGCTAGGAGAAAAAGTAGTAAACATGATAGGCACCAAACTATGCACATATATATAAAAGATGGTTAAGACAATGGTCCTAGAAATCTCTAACAGGTTTTTGAAACTAGCAGGTAATTGGGAGAATTTACACCCTGACTAACTATATATACTGATATCTGTGAACTAAGCAAATACACTGAGGATAGCAAATGAGTAATACTAACACCATGCTTGGAATACTCCTGATTCTGGTCTTCTAATTCTGCATTGCTTCTAATGTCATATCGATTAT